>PVJS01055959.1:0-12496 GCA_004027185.1 Glis glis
ACGCACTTCCAGCCTCCCTTCAGTAAGGAACTAGTGGAACCCGAGTCCCATGTGCTGACGGGCTGCCTTTGTGTGGTCCTGTAGGGGGTTATTTTCTTCTCACATTGTCTGGGCTCTGCCAATCTCCGTGTCCCAGGCTGTTCTTGTTCCGTGCCATTCTGTGCTGGAATGGTTACTTCCTGATATCAATGTCATTATTATTCATTTCAGAAAATATCTGCCTCTTGACCTCAGGTTTTAAAGAGAGTCTGTGCCTAGTGTAGCTGAAGAAGAGCATGTGCTTTTCTGTTAACACTTTCTATCAGATGCTTAGTCTCCCATCATGCATCGCTTCAGGACTAGCTGTTTCTCCCTCGTGACCGTGGTTTCTGTGTCCCTGAATACCTCTGCCTGCAATCCATGTTTTCCCTAGAATTTCTAAAAGAGGACTGGGAGCTTCTGAGCTTGCTCCTTCTGACAAATCCAAGGAGAGGTTGCCTCCCTTCCCCACCTCTACAAAACCACTGCAGCTCGCTCCCTCTGGCATCCTGCCCGCCCACAGCAGCCCCAGGTTTGATTATTTGGCCATCTCACATCCTCAATTGTTTTAAAACAAATGTGCCAAATTTGACCCTGACCCTAGCAAGTACTTCTTGCACTCTGACTCTGATAAAACAGTGCGATTACATCAAAGACTAGATTAAGACCCTGAATGTTTCAAGGATACATGATCCTAGATCGTGAATCACATTTTCGCCTTAAAGTACTTTTTACATCCTAGGCATTGCTTGGGAATGTATGCCAACAGAATCCTTTGTTCCTGACTTGGTTTAGATCTAGATATACTATCTAGACATGAACATCTAGACAGCAATCCTATATGAAATGTTTGGACCCTGGATCTATCAAACAGCATTGATATAAAAATGTAAGACAGACTTAGGTGCAACCTTAAAACAGTTGTCCATGTGAGTCAATAGCAATATTCATTCTTGCTAAAACAGAGGACTGGTGGATTTTCTTTCCTCACTGCTATGATTCTCTTCTCCCACCCATTTTCCACTAGTCTTCTCTTTCTTTTCATGTAGAATATATTGCCAGGTATATGAACATTAAAGATAAGGAACAGAATTAAGTTGTTCTTTAAAACAAGTCATTCTTTGACATGAGAGGTAACTTCACCTATGCAGGGGAAACTTAACACAGATAGTGTGTACCGTTGTCCAGATTTGTCCTTTTCCTCCCTCGACATTGGCACAAACACAGGGGACACTAATGCGTGCTCACAATGGACACCTTAGTCAACCCACCTTCAGAGTATCTTGTCCCAATGCTCCCGCTCAGCCCCAATGACAATTGACCTCATTCCCTTAACTGCAGGCGACTGGACCAAGGATGATCATCTGATCCAAATTGGGCCAGATTCTCTCTTCCAAGAAGTGATCACTGAAATACAGAAATTCTAGCTAACCTTCTTTGAGTACTTTAACTCGAACATGGTCAAGGCTGGGTAGATCATATTGGGTCCATATAAAAGCAGGATTGAGAAATGTGGACCACAGAGAGAGAAAATGAAGCAGATACCCAGAGAGAAGCAGAATGAGAATATACAAGAGAGAGGAAGAGGGAAGGAGGGGCAAAGGGAAAGAGAGAAGGAGGAAGGAGAGAAAGAGCACCTCCCTTCCTGAGGTCTTTCTGGTTGCTGGTTCCAGCCCTTCCTGACACCCAGGCGTATACTGCCTGTGTGGTTTCTTGGGAAGACACCTATCCATCTGATGACTTCCTCTTTTGGTTAAGCCCACCTGAACGGTGTTGTGGTTTGGATGTGACTTCCAAAGTTCATGTATTGGAAACTTAATCCCCAATACAACTGTATTGGGACGTGGCTCCTTTAGGAGGTGAATGGATTAGCACCGTTATCATGGGAGTGGGTCCCTTATAAAAGGATGACTTTGATCCCCTTCCGGCGCTCTCTTGGATACCCTCTCTTGCCCTTCTGCCTTCCCCCATCGGATGACACAGCAAGGAAACCCTTGTCTTGCCCTTGGACTTCCCAGCCTCCATAACAATAAGAAATAAATCTGCTCTTTATAAATTACCCAGTCTCGGGTACTTTGCTATAGCATCACAATGTAGACTAAGACAAATAAGTTTTGTTCCTTGCAAACAAAGGGTCTCTGAGACAGTGCTTCTCATTAGCCACTCACCCACCTGTGTGATGCCAACATCGTTGTCACCAGCGGTCACAGTGGAAGCCACTCCCCTTGCATGCAGAAAGTAGATAGCCAACAGCCCATGGAGAACAGAACTGAATACCAAAAGCACATCATACTAGCTTGTAGTGGCATCTGTTAGCCCAGCGGTGTGCTGGTAAATGTCTAACAACCAGCTCTCCTGGGGGGAAAATCCCTGGTTTGAAGCATTTGCCAGTTTCTATGGTGAAAATCCAACCACCACCACCACAACCACCATCCCCAGTTGCTGCTTCCAACATGATATTGCTGAACAGAATTTGGAAAAGACAGTCATAACTGACTCTTAGGAGTCAGGACAGCAAATATCCAGCCTGCATTTTCTGACTTGTAAACACTGTCTGGCTCCCTTTTATGGCTTCATTCTTGTTATCTCACTCTTGGGTGAATGGTTTGGAGTGTTATTAGCTCCTTTATTCTGAACCAGTTTAAATATCTTTTGGAGAAGGCATAGTGCAATTATTTTTAAAATGCAATGTCATCCCTCTCATCGTTTCATGCTCTCTTAAACGCCAGGAGAATAATAATAATACTACCTCAGACGTGCATAGTAGCTTACAGTGTCTACAGTACCTCAGTGCCATCCTATGGTGGCAAGAACATAGGCTTTGCCATCGGGCAGACCTGCTTCCGATCACTGCACCAAAGATGCAGTTGGAACATCTGGCGTTGGCTTCACGCGCACTGAGGCAACTGTCCCAGTATCCAGGCTGATTGCGGGTCACGTGCATGACAACCGACGAACCTTCCCCCTTTCCAGCTGCTGGTACCCACTATTCTACTCTACTTCTAGGAGATCAGCTCTTAGCTTCCACATATGAGCAAGAACATGGAGTCCTTTGTCTCTGTGCCTGGCTTACTTCACTTAATCTAATGTCCTCCAGGTTCATCCATGAGCAACAGATTTCTTTAAATGAAGTCTCACACAAAAGTTCCAAGCCAGAGAAAAAGGAGAGCTGCTCCTCTAAGGCTTTTTAAGTCTTTTATTTACTTATTTTTATTTTTAGGTACTGGGGATTAAACTCAGAGGTGTTCTACCTCTGAGTTACATCCCCAGCCCTGCTTTATCTATCTATCTCTCTATTTATTCTTTTTTTAAAAAATCAGAATCTTATGCCAGGCGTGATGGCATGTACTTGTACTCCCAGTACTTGGGAGGCTGAGATAGGAGGATCACAGGTCACAGGTTCGAGGACAGCCTTAGCAGTTTAGTGAGGCTCTCAGCAACCTAATGAGACCTTGTTTCTGAATAAGAAATAAAATTGGTCTAGGGGTGTAGCTTGGAGGTAGAATGCCTCTGGGTTCAATTCCCAGTACCACAAGAAAAACTAAATAAATAAATAAAATCAGGACTCACTGAGTTGCTGAAGGTCTTTCTAGATTACTAAGGCTGGTCTTGAACCTGTGATCCTCCTTTCTCTGCTTCCCAAGTATTGGGATTACAGACGTGCAGCACCACACCTGGCTTCTTAAGTCTTTTTGTTTTTCAGATCTCTAAACATATTTTAAAGGAGAAATTAGAACTGGTTAAATTGCAATGAGGGCCCAAGACTCCTCAAGACTTACACTTTGGCCCCTCACTGGTCAGCAAGATCCGAGCACAGGTCTGGGAAGCCCAGGGCTCCCAGAACCCTGCATCGAGAGGGGAAGACGAACTGACCCTGCAGATCCTCCAGGGACAAAGTCACTAGGCCTGATTAGATGTGAGAGTTGCAAGAGAAGACCAAGATACCTCTGCTGTTCCAAGCTTCCAAGCTTGTGTGACAGAGAACATTATTAGCCATCACCTACTGAGCCATTTCTACAATGGTTCTCAGAAAGTGAAGGAAATAATCAATTTGGTTGGGGCATGCCACATATTTTCTTGGGACTAGTTTAGCTTCCATCTTTGGGTTGTTTTGGGTTTTTGTTGTTGTTGTTGTTTTGTTTGTTTTGCTTTCTTGGTTTTTTTGGGAGGGGTGGGGAAGGTTGGTACTAGGAATTGAACTCAGGGGCATTCTACCTCCAAACTACACCCCCAGCCCTTTTATTTTGAAACAGGATCTTGCTAAGTTGCTGAGGGTCTCCCTAAGTTGCTGAGGCTGGCCTCAAACCTGCAATCCTCCTGTCTCAATCTCCCAAGTATTGGGATTACAGGCATGCACCACCACACCCAGTTTAGCTTCTCTCTTTGAAGCACCTACCAGTACTTACCTGTCCCAGAGCAAGAAGGTGACTTCCCACAGGTTCCCATAGGAAACTGGGAGTAATCAATGACCCCATCCTGCCTCTCAGGCAAACACCCAAGAGACACAAAGCCCCAAAATACACACCAGTTGCAAGGGAACAGGCCTCTGGGCTGCAAGGTCTACTTACCCAAAAGTCAAAGACAAATGGTCAAGTTCATTCTTCCAAATAAAAGCTGCTTTCTCTCTGCAGGCTCAGCCCTTCTGAGGACGGCACCTGACAGCCCTGTGATCCCATAGCTGGAAAATGTTTGCAGAGGGCCTACATCGGAGCGAGCCCAGAGAGGTGAAATTCCTGGCTTCCCTTAGGATCCAGTGAGCCGGGCACACAGAGGGGGTCACACAGAGCACCGTGCGTTCTCCCAAGTGAGCTCATTTGTCTATCTCTGAGTGCTCCACAGACAATGACTTCATGCAGTTATGACCAGGGACTTTGTGCTCCGTGACCCAAGCGAGATGCACTTGGCTGTCGCAGGCTGCACACTGCCACAGAAAGGACTTCCCGTGCCAATAGTCTTTCTCCCTCTGTTTGCCACTGGATCACCCAAGAAGGCAGATGGTGCACTGCAAACACATCCATAAACCAGGCAAATGTGAATCGTGTTGATAATGGAAATCCGACATTGGGCACACCATCACCAGAGGCGGCCCCTGCAATGGGATCAAGGGGGGGCAAACTTCAGCTCAGCCCCAGGAGGAACATTCTCGGCATCCGTCCGGCTGGAGGTGAGTCCCCCCACACACCAGTCACCAGCTGTGAAACATCTCTGTGCCTCAGTTTCCACATCTTCCAAAAGCGAATGATGATGAATCCCTCCCAGGCTGGATATAAACAGAAAGGGAAATAAGCTACACAGAGGCACAGCACAGAAGCCACCCAAACCCAGTAAACATTGACGGCCATTAAATCCCATTCCACAAAGGATCGGGCCACCCTGGGGTTCAGAGGTGACCTGTCACATGGTTTTTTACCCACAATTTGGACACCTTTGTCAATAATAATGCAAACAGAGCTGGGCATGGTGGCACACACCTGTAATCCCAATCCTGGGAGGCTGAGACAGGAGAATCACAGGTTTGAGGCCAGCCTCAGCAATTTAGTGAGGCCCTCTGCAACTTAGTGAGACCCTGTTTCAAAATAGGGCTGGGGGTGTAGCTCGGAGGTAAAATGCCCCTGGGTTCATCCTCACTATCAACAACGATGATGATGATGATGATGGTGGTGGTGGTGGTGGTGACAATGATAATCATGCAGACAGACTTCAGCTTAGGTAGGGAATGGACTCTATTTTGCTTACTCTAAGGCCATTTTCATTGCCGAGACTAAAACATGGTGCCCAGCAGCATCAGTCCTGCATGGGCATCCGCATCACCCCACGCTTACTCTGACAACACTCACAGGGCACCTACTACATCCAAAGCATCGTGCAGTAGGTCATTTTAACCCCAAAGATGACAAGTTTGTGCATACCCAGCCACTGTGGCCCTGACCCTGAAGACGCCAGGAGGACACAGAACAGACCATGTGCCCTCTTCAAACTTGTTTGCTATTTCTGCCATTGGGATTATCTAAGGGATTGGCAGGTCTTTAAGTTGCTCCAAGCTGCTTGACCACGCACGATGCTAGACCTGCTCCAGAAAACACCCTGCCAAGCAGGATGCTGTTTATCAAAACACGATTAAAAAGAAATCTTTGCTTTCCATTTGCACTCTATTTCCTAATCAAGAAACGCAGTGTCCCAGGAGAAAATCAGCTCTCATTTCGCTCCCCATCTTTCTGTCTGTCTCTCTCCCTGTCTGTCTCCTTCTGCCTCCTCTGTCTCCCTCCATCTCCTCTCTCCTTCCCTTCCTCCACTGTCTCCCCACCCCCTCCAGCTTTTATCATTTCGAGCTGTATTCATGCCATTCTTTGGGGGATTAAAGTCAAATTTAGTCTTCTGCGGCGGTTATTACCTAGCCCGTGGCTTATGAGATGCATTTGCCTTGCCTTTGTAACGCGTCAGTGACTCCCGCTCTCCTCCACTTGTAAACAGTGCATTATATTAAATAGCCTGTGTCTTGCCTTGTATTGAAACAGACGATAAATTAGGACTTCCAGTTCTTGGTTTTTACTGATTCCTAAACCTGCCAGTTACATGCCTGTCCGCCCCACTGAACATTCTCTCCAAAGCTGGGAATGCACAAAGCCCTCGTTCACCGTTCCTCCTGTCTCCATCACTGCCGCCGGCTGTCAGTTTCACACCACCAAGCAGATTGTAATTGGCAGGGTGAGGTGCAGAAATAGGGGATGGTTTGAGTATGTGGTTATCAACACACACACACACAATCTCTCTCACACACGCATGTGTGCACGTGCGTAGACACACATACACACACACACACACACACACACACACACACACGGGCGCCGTCTTTCTGGCTTACAGCATTCTGCAAATTTAGGGACTTGATATGGGAAGCTTCTAATCAGAATCCAGAAAGAAGGGTTGTTCCAATTTTCCAAGGGTTGTTCCAATTTTCCAGCCCAAGGGTTGGAAGCAGAGACAGGAAACACAATGCACACCCCTTGCAGGCCCAATCCCAAGCGGGGCTTATGGGGTCCTGGATGGATGTCGCTTTGGGAATGTGTCCTGATGGGAGCCCGCCCTGGTGCTTTGTCAGGAGCCCTCCCTGGGATTCAAGAGCCAGAAGCTTCCCAAGAGTCAACCCCCACCCCCACCCAGTGCCATCCTGGAGCAAGGAGCAGAGCCCTGGAAAGAGGAAGCGAGTGCGCAGAACCTGGGGTGGTTTTTATGAACCTTTACCTTCTGAGAAATGGAAACTCAAACTCAGTCTCCCCGCCCAGCAACTGGATCACTTAGAGAAAAGGGTTTCTCGGCCTTGCCACCACTGATCATCGAAACCAGATCATTCTTTGTTGGAGGATGCTTAGCAGAGGCCTTGACTTCTACCCATTACATGACAGTAGCACCGTCCCCAGCAAGCTGTGACAATCAGAAATGTCTCCAGACATTGCCAAACAGCCCCTGCAGGGAAAAACCGCCCTGATACAGAACTGCAACACCAGGGCCGTCTCGATGTCTGCCCATAGTTGCAGGATTTCAGACCTGGTAAGGACCAGAGAGCCCTTTTAGTCTTGTGGTTCTCAAAGTGTGGTCCCCAGACCAGCAGCATCAGTACCACCTTGGGATTTCCTAGAAATGCAAATTACCAAGCTCCACCCCAGATGGACTGCGTTGGAAACCTGGGGGGAGCAATCTGCTCTCATGAGGCCCCTTGGCGATTCTGAGGCAAGCGATAACTACAGTGCTGCTGTGCTATTCCAGCCCTTCTTTTTACAAACAGAAAAACAGAGACCCGGAGAGGTAGTGACTGCCCCAAAGTCACACAGCCACTTTGAGACCCAGACCCTTTACTGCCCAGACCAGAGCACGCTGCACTAAGTCACTCCGGTGCTCGCCCGTGGGTCTCGGTCTTCTGACTGCCGTTGCCTTCCCTCCCTCCTTGATCCCTCCTGCTACTTTTCTGAATGGCTTTGATTTTTGTGCTGTGTTCCTCGTCCTTTTTTTCCTTTTGCAATATTGTCCATGAATTAGGCTGAGCCCAAGATTCACAATCTGTGTGTGAGCCCTTCTTCACACCAGTGCACATGGTGTGAGTCTGCATGCATGTTCTCCGTGTTTGTGTCTCCATGATTGTATCTATATGCGTGCATCTTTGTGTGCCTGCATGTGTGTGTGTGTTTGCATGCACGCGTGTGTGTATGTTCATGTGTGTATGTGTCTGCTCCAACGTCCATAACAAAATACCACAGAGTGGGTGTCTGAAACAACAGAAATTTATTGACTCACAGTTCTGGAGGCAGGAAGTCCAAGATCATAATGTCAGGAGAAGCAGGGTGTGGTGGTGCACGCCTGTAATCCCAGCACCTAGGAGGCTGAGACAGGGGGATTGCCAGTTCGAGACCAGCCTCAGCAACTTAGCGAGGCCCTCAGCAACTTAGTGAGACCCTGTTTCAAAAAAGAAAAAATAAAAACAATAAGGCTGGGAGTGTAGCTCAGAAGTAGAATGCCCCTGAGTTCAATCCCCAGTACCAAAAATTTAAAAAAAATTGTGGGTAAAAGGTTGATTTTGTGAAGGGTCCAGAGCAGTTCCCAGAGGGAGAGAGAGGAGAACACAAGTCAGAACTAGCAGGGTCCTTGGCTTAGGTGAGGGAAAAGAACCTCAGCGCACACCAGTCAGAGACATAGACAGAGGTTCATTTCAGAAAACAAGAAATACACAGTCAAGAGATAATGAGAGACGCATTTGTGGGGTTCACAGATCTCCTTTTAAAAGACACTTGGTGAGCCAGGCATGTGCAATCCTCAGCAAGTAGTGAGCCTCTCATCAACCTAGCAAGACCCTGTTTCAAAATAAAAATAAAATAGGGCTGGGGGTTTAGGTCAGAGGTAGAATGCCCCTGGGTTCAATCCCCAGTACTACACAAGAAATAAATAAATAAAAGACACTTGTGAGAGGTGGGTATGAGAAGGCAGGTGAGATGACACCTGTCTGGTGACCACCAGCTGGTTTATGGTGGTGTGGTCATCTGCCGGCTCCTTAGGCTGATGGGGTCTCCATCATCTGATCAATAGATAAGCTGGAAAGTCCCCTGAATTATAGGTTTCTCAAGATATTGTATCTGTCTTGTTAACAGTACACAGGATAATTATAGGGTGGATTTTTTGTTGTTGTTATTAATTTTAAGATTTACAGATTTCCCAAGAATTTGGGAGAGACAGGGCCTGGGAGAGAAAACTACTTTGAGGAATCAGGATATGAGGAAACTTTATACTAAAGTTATATTTACTTTACTATAAAGTAAAGGCTTTTACAGTAAAGTTATATTTTTGCCTATTTTTTATTTCTTCTCAAAAAATGTTGGAGGTTTGGCCTCCTCCGAGGTCTCTCCTGGCTTACAGTTGGCCACCCTCCTGATGCCTCTGCACATGGTCTTTCGTCTGGGTAGGCCTGCCCCTGGTGTCTCCTCCTCTTGTAAGGACACCAGTCACACTGAATTAGCCCACCCTAATGACCTCATTTTAATCTAATCACCTCTTCACTGTTCCTATCTCCAAATAGTCATAGTCTGAGGTATTGGAGGTTGGGGATCCAACATATGGATTGGGGGGCACACAACTTAGCCCATCACAGTGCATGTAAAGGGGACACAAAAGATGGCCATCAAGAGGCCACAATCCTCCTGGGCCAGGCCCACAGCTCTGCATGCAGGGGCAGTCTCCTATGACAGCCACTGGCAGCTTGTCCCTTAGTTTGAGGGCCGGTGGCAGACGTGGGTCTTGTAAGGCAGACTCCAGGCAGGCAGAAACTGACATGTTCCTTCTTTCAGAAAGAATGACCATGAAAATTCATCTCTTGGGGCTTTCCAGGAATTGACTATTTTTTACTAAAATTCAGCAAACCCCCCCCACACACACACACATATAGTTGTTAGAATTAAAAACAGTGATTTTCACATCAGGTAGACAGAGCCTCTGACCCCTAGTCTTGTATGAACATTAATAGTTTAAAAACAAATAATAAATAGATAGATTTTCTATCTCAGAAAAAGTTCTGAACTACTGTCTGATTTAAATCCTGATCTTAGTCAAGTTTGGATATACTTGGATCATTCTAGAAATGCATTTAGGAGGCAGAACAGCCCAGGCTGCATATTCGCAATGGAGTTTGGGAAAGAACCCAGGAGTCCTGACATTAACCCACACAGTTCTGCTCAGCCAGGTTTTGGCCAGTTCCAATGGCAAAACACAGTCTTTTTTGACAGGTACCTTGGGTGGGGTAGGCCACTTCTTCTTGGCCTTGGGTTCCGGAAGCGACTCTGAAAAGCTAGAACGCAGAGCTAAGAGATCTTCCACCATCCTTCCCCACCAGCACCTGAGTTTCTATGAGCTTCTAGAAATGGGAGGACTCCATTCCCTGGTGAGGATTACTCAACAGATCTGTAAGGAGAAGCTAATGCAGCCCCAGATAAAAATGGGTCAAGCCTGAAAGCCTATGTAGTCGACTGTCTGTATGAAACTGCCTGTTTTTATAGTCAAAAGAGGTAGAATGTTGGCAAGTTCACATGGTTCAATTCTTAATACTCACGGGTCTCCCATGGCTGTCTTCAGAACACCCGCTTCGTCTATAGAACTCACGGCACTGCTGGAGAGAGAAGCCAGAGTCGGAGACATGAAGCTTCAAAGAGCTCACTGTCTGATTCAAGGCTTGGAAAATAGAAATTTGTTTATTATTCCTGGGTCAGAATGCAGATCTGAATTTCTACTAGAGTTGCTTGTCTTTACAGGGAAGATTCCTTAACACTAGAAATTATTTCTTGATTTAAAAAACAACACAGACAAACAGAAAACTGCATCTCTGTTGATAACCAGCCCTTACCAAGTATGTCTGATTTTATCTTAAAATCATTTCCATTTCTAGCAAGTAAAAAGCAGGTAGAAGAGGCAGTTTCCCAAGGGCCACCCAACAAAAGGGCCTGTTGCAGGACTCAGTAAAATCCGCGTGCTTAAATCTGGGACAGAGCAAGTCAGGGTGTGTCTGGGAGCTGGGGGCAGCACAAGCTGTTTGCTTGCTTCATGACAAGCAAGTACAGAAATCGAAAGTAATCCCTTAAAAACACTTACAGCAACCTGACACAGTCGTTTTGTTTCTGTTGACTCTAACAATAAAAACGTGGGGTTTGAATTCTGTATGTCTGCATTTTTTATTTCATCTTTCTTTTTTTTAATGTTCATTTATTGGTGCATTGTAATTATACATTTTGATATATGTCAGGGTATCAACATCATACATGCACACATTGCTCATTTAGCCCTCCCTCCAATCCCACCCTATTCCCTCCCCCATCCCTCCCTTTCATGCTCCGGATAGTGATTGAGTCTTATAGGTTTGTGTATGTACATCATGTGCTAGAGTGTGTTTCCCTCCACCCCCCTCCCAACTCCCTCAGTTAGGTCACCTTCTTTGTCCATCTAAAGATTTCTTCTTCTTCCCTTCTAAGTTCCTTCTAAGTCCCATTTTATCTAGCTCCCACAGATTAGGGGGAACATCCGATTTTTTACTCTTAGTGACTTACTAATATCACTTAGCATAATGTTCTCTAGTTCTCTGCATTTCCCTGCAAATGATGTGATTTTGTTCTTCTTTGTGGCTGCATAAAATTCCATTGTGTACATATCCCATAGTTTTGTGATCCATTCATCTGTTGATGGACACCTTGGCTGGTTCCAAAGTTTGGCAATTGTGAATTGTGCAGCTATAAAGATAGATACACATGCATTAGTCTGGTAGTTGGGTTTTAGTTCTTTGGGGTAGATGCCTAGAAGTGGTATTGCTGGGTCATACGGTAGATTTATTCCCATTCTTCTGAGGATCCTCAACACTGTTTTCCAAAACGGTTGCACTAATTTGCAATTCTACCAACAGTGTAGTAGAGTTCCTACTTCTCCACATCCTCACCAGCATTTGTTGTTGTTTGTGTTTTAAATGATTGTCATTCTAATTGGGGTTAGGTAAAATCTCAGGGTAGTTTTGATTTGCATCTCTCTGATTGCTAATGAAGTTGAACATTTTTTCATATATTTATGGGCCATTTGTATTTCTTCTTCTGTGAAGTGTGTATTTAGTTCACTTGCCCATTTTTTGATTGGGTTATTTGTTTTTTAATGGTGATTTTTTCAAGTTCTCTGTATATTCTAGATATTAGTCCTCTATCAGAGGAGTAGCTGGCAAAAATCTTCTCCCATTCTGTTGGCTCTCTGTTGAGGTTCTTGATTGTTTCCTTTGCTGCACAAAAACTCTTTAGTTTAATGCAATCCCATGAAGGATTTCTCTTATGAAAGTGGCTGCACCTATGTTTGGGGCATAAATGTGGGCTATTGTTATGTCCTCTTGCTGGATTGTTCCTTTTACCAGTAAGAAATGACCTTCTTTGTCTCTTCTGATAAGTTTAGGTTTGAAGTCTAATTTGTCTGATAT
>PVJS01055960.1:0-12496 GCA_004027185.1 Glis glis
TTCCATGAAGTCTTTAGTCAGTTGCTCCTACAGAGAAAGAACTGACTACAGACACTGAGCTTGTATTTTTTTTTTTTTTTGCGGTACTGGGGATTGAAACCAGGGGGCATTCTACCTCCGAGCTACACCCCCAGCCCTATTTTTTATTCTTTATTTTGAAACAGGGTCTCACTAAGTTGTGGAGGGCCTCACTAAGTAGCTGAGGCTGGCCGTGAATCTGCGATCCTCCTGTCTCAGCCTCCCAAGTACTGGGATTACAAGTGTGTGCCACCATGCCCGGCTCATATTTATTTATTTATTTATTTAGTGTGTGTGTGTGTGTGTGTGTGTGTGTGTGTGTGTGTGTGTTACTGAGAATTGAACCCAAGGTGCGTTCTACCTCTGAGCTACACCACCAGCCCTATTTTATTTATTTATTTTTTTATTTTGAAATAGGGTCTCACTAAGTTGCTGAAGCTGGCTGTAAACCTGTGATCCTTGCGTCTCACCCTCTCAAGTACTGGGATTACAAGCGTGTGCCACCATGCCTGGCCAGAAGTTAATTCTTAATGAAATATCTGATCCACTTTTTTAAAAGCTACTCCTTGCCGGGCGTGGTGGTGCATGTTTGTAATCCTAGTACTTGGGAGGCTGAGACCAGAGGATCCAGGTTCGCGGCCAGCCTCGGTTAACTTAGTGAGGCCTCCGCATCTTAGTGAGACCCTATTTCAAAATAAAGAATAAAAAATAGGGCTGGGGGTGTAACCTGGAGGTAGAATGCCCCTGGGTTTAATTCCCAGTACCACAAAAAAAAAATCCCAAATCTGAAAATCTCTGAAATCTGAAACGCTTCTGGTTCCAAGCATTTTATTTATTTATTTATTTATTTATTTATTTATTTATTTATTTTTTGCGGTACTAGGGATTGAACCCAGGGGCATTCTACCTCCGAGCTACACCCCCGGCCCTATTTTTTATCCTTTATTTTGAAACTGGGTCTCACGAAGTTGCGGAGGGCCTCACTAAGTAGCTGAGGCTGGCTGCGAACCCGGATCCTCCGTTCTCTGCCTCCCAAGTACTGGGATTACATTCGTGCGCCACCACACCCTGCCCAAGCATTTTAGATAAAGGCTATGCAACCATGGCATCTGCAGATAGAAGCCTTTCCAATGTTTATGCCTTTACTTCATTTTCTTTCCTTATTGCTTTAACTAGGACATGTGACACAATGTTGAGTAAAAGTAGTGGGAGTAGCTGAGCATGGTGGCGCACACCTATCATCCCAGTACTTGGGAGGCTAAGACAGGAGGATCACAGGTTCGAGGCCAGCCTCAGCTACTTAGTGAAAAACCCTCAGCAACTTAGTGAGACCCTGTTTCGAAGTAAACATTTAAAAGGCCTGGGGGTGTAGCTCACAGGTAGAATGCCCCTGGGTTCAATCTCTAGTACCACAAAAATAAATAAAAGTAGTGTGCGTGAGCAGTCCTGCTTTTTCCTGCAGTCAGGGGCGTCCGTGTTTCCTCCCACTCACTATGCTGTCAGGCTGGTTTTAGGTCGGGGACTTCATTACATTGAGTGGTTGTCCTTCTATTCCTGTATTCTCAGAGTCTTTACCATGCTTGGTTGTTGAATTTTGTTAAATGATTTTTCTGCCTCTATTGAGTTGTTCTTAAGATTTTCTTCCATTATTCCACTTATGTGAATTACATTAATTGATATTTGAATGTCAAAACACCCTGCATTCCCAGGATTAAGCTCCACCTGATCATTTTCATGTGTTTTTGGATTCAGTTGGTTAATATTTTATTAAGGATTTTGGCATCTATGTTAATGAAGGATTTTTTCCATTTTTCCCTTCTGTTGTCCTTGTCTGGTTTTGTTATATTTGTTGTTGTGCTTCATAAAGTGAGCTGGGAAGCATTTCTTCCTTCCTATAGTTTGGATCTTGACTGTTCCCTAAATGGCCACGTGCTGAAGGCTTGGTCGCCAGCCTGTGCTGCTACCGGGAGGTGGCGGAACCATTGAGAAGTGGGGCCTGGCAGCCGGAAGTCAGGTCATTGGGGGTTTGCCCTTGAAGGGGACATTGGGGCTCCAGCTGCCTCCTGTCTCTTTTTTTGCTTCTTGGCCACCATGAGATAATCGGGCCTCTGCTATCACGTACTCCTGCTACGCAGTGCTGCCTTGTCAGCGGCTGAAAGCGATGTACTGACCAACAGTGGGCTGACCTCCAAACTGTGAGCCGAAATAATCCTGTGTGTGTGTGCGTGCGTGTGCGTGTGTGTGTGCATGGTACTAGAGATTGGAGCCAGGGGCTCTCACACCCAGCCCTTTTTATTTTGCGGCAGGGTCTCACTGAGTTGTCCAGGCTGGCCTAAACTTGTGGTCTTCCCATCTCAGCCTCCCAAGTACCGGGATTCCAGGTGTGTGCCACCACTCCTGGTTAACCTCTTCTCATGTTAAGTTGGTTATCCGAAGTATTTTGTTACAGTAATGTAAAGCTAACACACCCCTCTTCTGTTTGGTGAAAGAATGTTTATAGTATTGATATTATCTTTATTTTTTGTGTGTGGTACTGGGGCTTAAACCCAGGGGCCTTCTACCTCCGAGATATACCCCCAGCCCTATTTTATTCTTTATTTTGAAACAGGGCCTCACAAGTTGCTGAGGCTGGCCACGAACCTGTGATCCTCCTGTCTCAGCCTCCCAAGTACTGGGATTATAAGTGTGCGCCACCACACCCGGCTTTATTTTTACTTTTAAATGTTTATCAGAAATCAGCAGTGAGCAGTACTTGGGAGACGGAGACCGGAGAATCGCAGGTTCACGGCCAGCCTCAGCTACTTAATGAGGCCTCCGTAACTTCGTGAGACCCGGTTTCAAAATAAAGTATAAAAAAATAGGGCTGGGGGTGTAGCTCGGAGGTAGAATGCCCCTGGGTTCAATCCCGGTACCACAAAAAAAAAAAAAAAAAAAAAAAAAAAAAAAAAAAAAAAAAAAAAAAAAAAAAAAAAAGAAAGAAAAAGAAAAAGAAAGAAATCAGCAGTGAGGCCAACAGGACCAGAGTTTTCATTGTGGAAAGATTTTAAGATATAAATTCAATTTCCAAATCTATTCAGTAAATATGGAGATACTCAGATTTGCTATTTCTCCTCATGTCAGTTTTGGTAATTTGCCTCTTTCAAGGAGTTCATTCATTTCATCTAAGTTGCTGATTTTATTGGCATAAAATTATTCATAATTTTTCTCTGTTATCACTATAAAGTTAGTGGGATCTATGATGATGTGCTCTTTATCATTCCTAGTATTAGTAATTTATCTTTTCTCTCTTTTTTTCCCCTCTTGGTAAGTCTAGATTGAGGTTTATCAATTTTGTTAATCAGAGCCAGAAGTAATGAAATAGAGAATAAAAACTATAATCAATGCAACAAAGCATTGCCTCTTTGAAAAGATCAACAAGATGGCTACATCCTTAGCCAGCCTAATCAAAAGAAAGTGAAAAGGCCCAAATTAATAAGAGTAGAGATGAAAAAGGAGATATCATCATAAACAGCTCAAAATCCAGAAGATCAGTAGGAACTATTTTGAAAACTTATATTCCAACAAATTGAAAAATATAGAAGAAATTAACAAATTTCAAGACATATACAACCTACTCAATCAAACCAAGAGAATATAGAAAATATAAACAGATGAATAACAAGCAAAGAGATTGAAGCATAATAAAAAAAATCTTCCTACAGAAAAGTTCAGGATTCCCAGCTGGATTCTACCAGGCTTTTAAAGAGGAATTATTGCCAATGCTCCTCCAGTTATTCCATGAAATAGAAAGGGATAGAATACTCCCAAACTTATTTTATGAAGCCAGTATCTCTCTGATACCAAAATCGAATAAAGACACATCAAGAAATCTAAAGACCAATATCCTTTGATGAGCATAGATGCAAAAAAAAAATTTTTTCAGATAGATTATTTCTGTTAAGTTTATAATTTCAGAAAGGTCTGAGACACACCACCTCCTATATACACACATACATAGGTATATAACAATTATAAACACTATGCTCACCCCCCCCAAATAACACAGTGCCCCTAAAGGAAGCAAATCTGTGGGGTAACTTCAATGTGTTGATGTTCTGTGGCTCTTTACCAAGGCCTCTGTGTCAAAGGAGAGGAGAATAAATAGTCCAGCGGCTCCACACTTCTGAACAGAAGCAAGCCGGGTTACATGACGGTCAAGGATGCTTCTTCAGGCCCTCTCCAGGACTGCAAAAGCCTTTTAGGGTGTTTTCTGGGAACCATGACTCTCTGAGGTTGCAGCAGCTCAGAGGCCTTCAGGCCGCTGATACTTCCAGAAGGCCACCTCCCCATCATCACTGCAGGAGGCCAGGAGCCCTGGCTCCTTGGGATTCCAGGCCACACAGTTGACATCCTGGGAATGGGCCTGATGCAAGTGGGCAGTCAGGGAGAAGGTGGGCTGCTGCGGATCCGAGCCGGGGTCCTCCTCAAACACTCGGATGGCGTCATCCCCACAAGTGGTAGCCAGGGCCCCTGTCAGCTGACACCAAACAACGTCGTAAATGGTCCTGGAGTGGAAGCCCGACAAAGTAGATGCAAAAATTTTTAGTAAAATCTTAGCAGTTTGCATTCAAAATCGCATTAAGAGTGTGCACAATAACCAAGTTGGTTTGTTCCAGGGATGCAAGGTGGTTCAGCATTCACAAATCAATAAATATAATTCATCATGTCAATAGGACTAAGGACAAAAATCACACGATCATCTCAATAGATGCAAAAAAAAGCATCTGACAAAATCAGCATCCATTTGTGTTAAAACACTGAAGAGATTAGAGACAGAAGGAGCTATCGCAACATCATAAAGACAACATCAAACCCAAAGCCAACATCATACTGAATAGGGAAAAACTGAAAGCATTTCCTCTAAAATCAAGAACCAGACAAAGATCCCCACTCCTATTCAATATAGTACTTGAAATTTTAGCCAGAGCATTATGCAAGAAAAGGAAATTAAAGAGATACATAGAGGGAAAGAAGAAGTCAAATGATCTCTATTTGCAGATGACATGAACCTATGCTTAGAAGACTCAACAAGCTCAATCAGAAGACTTCTAGAGCTGCTGAGTTCAGCAGAGTAGCCGGATATAAATTCAGTTTATAAAAGTCAATTGCAGCTGGGTATAGTGGCACATGCTTGTAATCCCAATACTTGGGAGACTGAGACCGGAGGATTGCAGATTCAAGGCCAGCCTCAGAAACTTAGCAAGGCCCTCCGCAACTAAGTGGTACTGGGGATTGAACCCAGGGGCAGTCTACCTCCAAGCTACACCCCCAAGCCCTTTTTATTGTATTTATTTTTGTTTTGTTTTGAAATAAGGTCTCGCTAGGTTGCTGAGAGTCTCACTACATTGTCGAGGCTATCCTCAAACCTGCGATCCTCCTTGTCTCAGCCTCCCAAGTACTGGGATTATAGGTATGCACCACTGTGCCCCACTCTTTTGCTGGTCTTTACTTACATATAAAGTCTTCCTACCACCCTACTTAAGATAACTTCCTATTCCTATTCCCTTTTCTGTTCTGTTTTTCATATGTTATTTTCTTATCTGACAGGCTGTTTCACTTGTCTTGTTTATTGTGTCCCTCCACTAAAATACGACTCCTGGAGGGCACAGATTTATAGTTTTGTTCACTTGTCTGTATTCCCCATGCTTAGAACAGTGCCTCGCATATCTTGGCAGTCAGTAGCATTTGTTCTGTGAATGAATGAATGAACGAACGAATGAATGAATGAATGAATGAATGAATGGATTTATTTATTTATTTTGGTATGGGGAATTGAACCAGAGGCATTCTACCTCCAAGCTACACCCCCAGCCATTTTTTTTTTCGGAACCGGGGATTGAACCCAGGGGCATTCTACCTCCGCGCTACACCCCCAGCCCTATTTTTTATACTTTATTTTGAAACCGGGTCTCACGAAGTTGCGGAGGGCCTCACTAAGGAGAGAGAGAGAGAGAGAGAGAGAGAGAGAGCTGAGGCTGGCCACGAACCCAGATCCTCTGGTCTCCGCCTCCCAAAGTACTGGGATTATAAGCATGTGCCACCACGCCCGGTGCCATTTTTATTTTTTATTTTGAAACAGGTCTCACTAAATTGCTGAGGCTGGCCTTGAACCTGCCATCCTCCTGGTTCAGCCTCCCTAGTACTGGGATTACAGGTGTGTGCCACCATGCTGGGCGAATGAATGAATGGATTTAAACACCCCCCACATATTAAGTCACTTGAGAAACAAACAAAAGAAGAATGAAACGTGAGCTAATGTTATTGGTGGCATAGAGTATGCCCTATGGAGCATGCTCATTTTTGTTTCGGTTTTGAGATGGGTTTCACTATGTTGTCTAGACTGGCCCCGACCTCTGGCCCTGTGATGCTCCTGCCTCAGCTTCCCAAGTGGCTGGGACTACAGGCGCACATCACCGCACAAGCCTAAGGCATGCTCGTATTGATTCTGTTTTCTGGATTGCGGTATATAGGTTGGAGGTATCAAGTAGTCATTAGATGGTCTCTATGTCCCTCTCATCCGAGAGAGTAAGCATGTTTCTCAAGTTCTGGTCAACGTCAGTTAGACCTGCTCTCCTCCAGGGGGCGCGCAAGCTCCATGCAGCCCCTGGAGCCAGCCTCCCCTTGGACTGAAGTCGTTTGAGAAGATGGGGTGCTGATCTAGGCGCACTTCTGCTTTGTGCTCCAAATCTCCTAGATGAGAAATGCGGTAAAAATGCAAGCTAGAAACTGGCTTCCTCAGATGACTGTCTTGGGACATTCCAAACTAAGCCCTGAAAGATTATGCACGTCGCAGGCAGCATTGACTCTCTGCGTCTCCTTTGAGTAATTTCTTTGTGGCCACTAATTATTACATTGAACGGTGTTATTGGAATGTTAAAAGCATCTGCCGCCTTCTGAAAAACAAGACTTATCCCGAGCAATCCTGCCAACAAGAGTCCTACTCGGATTGTTGTTCAGCTTGGAAAAGTATTTTTCTCCATTCTCCAGAGAACGCTTGGTGGTTTCAGAATATTTATTGAAAGTATATTTATAAACTCTCAGGGATTCTATTATTTTTTAAAATGTTTGTTGAATGAATATTCCTTGTTTTTTTCAGTACCGGGGATTGAGCCCAGGGCATTCTACCTCTGAGCTACACCCCTGGCCTATTTTTTATCCTTTATTTTGAAACCAGGTCTCATGAAGTTGCGGAGGGCCTTGCTAAGTAGCTGAGGCTGGCGCGAACCCAGATCCTCCGGTCTCCGTCTCCCAAGTACTAGGATTACAAGCGTGCGCCACCACGCCCGGCTGAATATTCCTTTAAAAAAAAAAAGCCACATAGTATAACAGCCAGGACCTCTGGTCTCCTTCAAGACTGCGGAAGCAGGGTCTTTGTTTTTGCTCTGTTGTTCCAGTCGTCTGAGTTTATTCTGGCTTCTTTGGGAATAAGTTCCCTCCAGCAATGCCCTCTCCTCTGTCGCATACGGCCTGTCTGCGCCTTGGCATCCTCTCATTTAGACAGGAGGTTGTCACGAGCGATGAATACGTGCATGATCCGCTTGGCCTGTATAAAATGTTTACTAAACTCAAGAATAAACGTGCCATTTAGAGTTTGAAAAGAGAACTCTATAATGCCTTGTCCTCTACTGTGGGAGTTGGCAAAGAGGAGACACTAGTGCTGCGGTGATCTTCCGTCCTGGTGCACCGTCTAAAGTCGCAGCCTGCGCCTCAGAGCCTCGCTCACCGGCAGTGGTGCCGTGCTCAGAGGAGTCGTCACTGGCTAGTTTGGCAGATCCCACCTTTAAATGAGGGCCCTTTTTGAGAAAAAGAATGTCCGATTCCAAATGCAGATTTGCTAGGGAGGAGCCTGTGCAGAGCGGGCCCGTGGGTTTCTCGGCAGCATACCCTGCTGATAGGACCACTGCTCCGTGGGTCTCTGCGGCCATCAGGCCACTCACAGAAGTGGGCTTTGGCGGTGGCAGTGGCGGACAGGCTTTGAAATCTGGTGAGTTGCCAGCTGTCCATGTGAGGATGGGGTCCTGGCTCCAGGCCTCTGGCTACGTGGGGCTGGTGGCGCTCGTTGCCTGGGCATGGAGCACAGGTGGAGCACACCTAGAATGCCAGTGTTTGGGAGGCTGAGACAGGAGGACTGCAGGTTTAAGGCCAGCCTCAGCAACTTAGTGAGACCCAGTTTCAAAAATATATGTATAAAAAAGATAGAGCTGGGGCATAGCTCGAGAGAGAGAACAGTTGGGGGATAGGGAGCACCTTGCTGCATTCAACACATTAAAGAATAAAATTAATTTGATCCATTAAATAATTGAGTCTGGTTTGTGTTTTCACACAGTAATAAAACTGCTTTTGATGGGTACTAGTTATCTCCTAATTGTCAAATTAAATGGCTTTCTTCAAGCCCTTCTTTTTTCTGATCTTCCTGTCACATTTGATGCTATGAATCATCTATTTTTTCTTGAAACACTCTCATCTTTTTTTGTCACGTGTCTCCCTTTCTTCCCTCCCAATGCTTTTCTGCTCTACTGATCATTTGTCTTCCCACCTGTTTCCCTGTCCCCATTCTCTGAAGCTCAGTTCTCAAGTTGTTCTACTCGTTCCTCTTTCCCACAGAGAAGATAGCTTGACCGCCACCGCTGAGAGCATTGGAGGGTGGCGTCCCCCAAACTGGAGTTCTGACACCGACGTTTACCTGAAGCCCCAGTTCCTACATGCTTGCTTAATATTTCCACTTTATCATTTTGCTGTTCCATCACATTTACCATATCTAAATTAAATTAATTTCTCCCCAAACCATCTTCCCTCCTAGCTTTTCTCATTTTTTGAGAGTGATACCATGACCTGGCATGGTGGTTCACGCCTGTAATTCCAATACTTGGGAGGCTGAGCGAGGAGGATCACAGGTCTGAAGCCAGTGTGTGGTAACTTAGCAAGACCCTGTTTCAAAATAAAAAATAAAATAGGGCTGGGGGTGTAGCTCAGAGACAGAATGTCCCTCGGTTCACTCCACAGTCACACACGGACACGTGCACGTGGCACCATGGTTTCCCTGGCTTAAAACTTGCCTCGACTTGATTTTTATTATTAGTTCATTGTAATTATACATCACAGTGAGGCTCTGTGCTACAAGCACACATGCACACCGCTGTGTTTCCTTCTGCACCCACCCTGCCCCCTCCCTTTCTGTATGTGACAGCCGTTCGGGCGGCAGGCGTACTTGATTTTTTCTTTCTGGCACGTCATTTTGATCCTTTGAAATGTATTACATTGGTTTGTGTTACAGCTTCTATAGTCTCCCTGGTATGACCCGGGCTCTTTATTTCCTCTAGATTCCCGTGTTACTTATTGTTTGTACTGTGTCTCACGCCCTTCTTTGTGACACTGGTTACCTCTTACTTTATGTGTGTCCTCAACTAAACTATTCACGTCTTGGCAGGTTAGAGTTATCAGATATCTTTATATCTCTACCACCCCATTCCCAATCTCTTCATATAATTATGTACCTTAATATGTTTGGAACAAATCATTTAAATGCCTTGGTAGTCTAGAGACTTGCTGAGGAATTAATGAATGATGTTAGAGTGCAGCTTCAGCAACTTAGCAAGACCTTCAGCAGTTCAGTGAGACCCTGTTTCAAGATAAAATATTTAAAAAGGGCTGGGGGCAGGGTGTGGTGGTGCACACCTATAATCCCAGTTCTTGGGAGGCTGAAACGGGAGGATCACAGGTTTGTGGCCAGCTTCAGCAACCTCATGAGGCCCTCCGCAACTTAGTGAGATCCTGTTTCAAAAATTTTTTTTTTTTTGCAGTGCCGCGGATTGAATCCAGGGGCGTTCTACCTCCTAGCTACACCCCCGGCCCCATTTTTGATACTTTTTTTTTTTTTTTTGCGGTACCAGGGATTGAACCCAGGGGCGTTCTACTTCCGAGTTACACCCCCGGCCCTATTTTTTATCCTTTATTTTGAAACCGGGTCTCACGAAAGTTGCAGAGGGCCTCACTAAGTAGCTGAGGCTGGCTGTGTACCGATCCTCCAGTCTCTGCCTCCCAAGTACTGGGATTACAAGCATGCACCACCATGCCCCGCTTCCTGTTTCAAAATTTAAAAAAATAATAGGACTGGGGGTGTGGCTCAGAAGTAGAATGCCCAGAAACAAAAACAAAAATAAAAATAAATAAAAGAGCTGGGGTGTAGCTTGGAGGTAGAATGGCCCTGGGTTCGATTTTTGGAACCCCACCCCCCAAGTGATACTCTAAAGAGTGAACTAAAAAAATATTTAAAAAGAAATGCTAGGGGGATTTATCTTTCTATTCCGTGGCTCTGGATGGAACGAAACAAAACAAAAAATACAACCAACAACCTTTCCCCTGAGAATTCAGAACCATCCTTCATGCAGGTTTGGTGTCAGAATTCACAATATGATCCAAAATACCCAAGATTAGAAAGTAGTTTAAAGTGATCTCAGCTAAGTGATGAAATCAGGTGCCTGGTCGAAGCCTTCCTCTTCTGGAGGAGTGCGCACTCGGGTCTTACAGGATTCCACAGTGTTCCCGTGAACATGAGCTCACCGTTAAAAACCACCGACATGCAATACATAAGCCCAGAGGAATGAGAGTGTGCAGAAACAACTAACAAGTTAAGCTTGCAGAAATTCCAGAAGTGAGACTGTGAGAGACATAATATGCAAAAGTTTATTTTCTATATGTAAAGAAATAAAAGAAGTTATTGAATATATGAGTTTTATTTTCAGTGCTCAGGATCAAACTCAGGGTGTGTTAGGAAAATAGCTTTACCAATGAGCTATTACTCCCGCCCCAAGATATTGAAAATATGAGTAAGAAACAGATTATCAGGGCTGGGAGTGTAGCTCAGTAGTAGAGTTCTTGTTAGCATGTGTGAGGCACTGGGTTCAATCTACAACACTGAAAAAGAGGAGAGAGAGAAAGAGAAGAGAGAGAGACAGAGAGGGGAACAGACTATCAAAAATATCTAGGCCATTTGGAAAAAGAACAAAATAGAACATCTAGAAATAAAAATGTAATAATTGAAATTAGAATCCTAGTGGATTGGTTAAATAACAAATTAGACAGTACAAAAGTGAGAATTAATGAGCTGAAAAATAGTGACTCTGGAGGCAGAGGCAGGAGGATCATGAGTTTGAGGCCAGCCTGGGCTACTTAGTGAGACCCTGTCTCGAAATAAAAAGGGCTAGGAATGTAGCTCTTTTGTAGAGCAACCCTGTGTTCAATCCACAGGGGAAAAAATACACACACATGCATGCACACACATGGGATGACTCGGCATGGTGGTGCAGGCCTGTAATACCAGTACTTGGGAGACTGAGACAGGAGGATCACAGGTTTGAGACCAGCCTTAGCAACTTAGTGAGACCCTGTTTCAGCATAAAAAATAAAAAAGGGCTGTGGGTGTAGCTTGGAGGTAGAACACCCCTGGGTTCAATTCTCAGTACCCCCCAATAATAAATAAAATAAAATAGGACTGGGGGTGTAGCATGGAGGTAGAATACCTCCATGAATCCCCAGTACCACACACACACACAAATATATATATAATATGTATGTATATATGTGTGTATATATATGTGTGTGTGTGTATATATATATATATATATATGTAATGAAAATTCACTACTGCTATTATTCATAAATACTGGTACACAGCCGGGCGTGGTGGTGCACACTTGTAATCCTAGTACTTGGGAGGCTGAGACAGGAGGATTGCAGGTTCAAAGCCAGCCTCAGCAACTTAGCGAGACTCTCTGCAACTTAATGAGACCCTGTTTCCAAATAAATAAAATTGGGCTGGGGGTGTAAATTGGAGGTAGAATGCCTATGGGTTCAATCCCCAGTACCAAAATAAATAAATAAATATTAGTACACAAAAATAGAAAACATATGTTGGGAAAGATATATGAAAAATATGGAGGAAAATAGTTTTGTAGCTATATTAATAACAGGGAAAACAAATTATAAGGCAAAAAACTTAATATACATAAAGGAACACTTCTGTCTCGGTGAACATTCTCAGTGATGTAACCCCAAACAACTGACCACACAACTCAGAGGAAGGGAGATTTATTTGCTCACAGATTTTGGGGGTTCTGGGTTCAGTCCACATGAGGCCAGGGTCTGGAGCTCAGGGCATGGCGGTGGGAAGCAGGGAGAGAGAGCGCATGTGCAAAGCTCCACTCTCACATCATGGAGGTGGGAAGCAGATTGAGAGCCAGCAAGGGATCAGGGACCATACATAATCCCCAAGGCCATACCCCCAGGGACCCGCTTTCTCCAGCCACACCCTTCCTGCTTAGGTTACCAACCAGATAAACCCAATGCATTTATCTACTGATGAGATTACAGCCCTCATGACTTAACTATATCAACTCTGAGTGCTTCAGGGGACATTGGATATTTGACCATAACATCCCCC
>PVJS01055961.1:0-12496 GCA_004027185.1 Glis glis
CAGGGGCATTCTACCTCTGCGCTACACCCCCGGCCCTATTTTTTATACTTTATTTTGAAACCGGGTCTCACGAAGTTGCGGAGGGCCTCACTAAGGAGAGAGAGAGAGAGAGAGAGAGAGAGCGAGAGCGAGCGAGCGAGCTGAGGCTGGCTGCGAACCCCGATCCTCCAGTCTCTGCCTCCCAAAGTACTGGGATTACAAGCGTGCGCCACCATGCCCGGCCTATTTTTTTTTTTGAAACAGGGTCTCACTAAGTTGTGGAAGGCCTCACTGAGTAGCTGAGGCTGGCTACGAACCTGTGATCCTCCTGTCTCAGCCTCCCAAGTACTGGGATTTTTACAAGCATGTGCCACCACACCCGGCTAGAATAGCAGTTTCTTAAAAATTACTTTTATGTAATCTCAGCCAGTGTGTGCCATTACTGGATTAAATTTTATTTTCCTCTTCCCAATTTCTCTTTGAATTTGAGTGTTAGGACTAACTCATCTCAATTTATTTATTTATTTTTATTTTTTATTGTGTGTGTGTGTGTGTGTGTGTGTGTGTGTGTGTGTGTGTGTGTGTGTTACTGGGAATTGAACTCAGGGGCATTCTGAGCGATACCCCTAGCCCACTTTTATATTTTATTTTTAAACAGTGTCTTGCTAAGTTGCTGAGGCTGGTCTCAAATCTGAGATACTCCTGTCTCAGCTTCCCAAGTACTGGGGTTACAAGCATGCGCCACCATGCCCAGCTAACTCATCTCAATTTATACTTCAATTCCTTGAAATATTAGAGATTACAGCATTATGACTATTAAAATTGTATTGAATCTCAATAAAATATCTTCTTAATAGCTAGTCTGCACTGTGCACTACAGTATTACCTCCATAACAAATCCAGCAATTTGGGTTTCTGTATAGACAGTTCCATCTAAACCTTCTTGCCTTTGCCTTTTCTGTAGGATTCTGATAACCCTGACCTTCGAGACCGGGGCTATATTTATTGGCGCCTTCTCTCAACTGATCCTGTGACAGCCAAAGAAGTTGTCTTGTCAGAGAAACCCCTGATCTCTGAGGAGACAGACCTTATTGAGCCAACTCTGCTGGATGAGCTAATCTGCCACATTGGTTCTTTGGCCTCTGTGTACCATAAGCCTCCCAATGCTTTTGTAGAAGGGAGTCATGGGATTCATCGTAAACACTTGCCAATTCATCATGGGAGGTAAGCAGGTGAACTAGATTTGAGTGAGAAGTGACTGTTTAGACAGTGTTGGTCTTCCTCTTGCTTTTATAGTTTGGATAAGAACTTGCTATACATTTTGCAAACCTACTACTATACTGACCAGGGGATTTCCTCTGTATTCCAATCTAGGAGTATAGTAAACTTTAGAAATTTGTGGTGGAAAAGACCTTCTAAAATGATAAAGTCTGAAAGTTGCTTAAGGCTCCAGTAAGATGAGGCTAGAAATGTTCCCTTATTTGAAAGCTTGGAAAAGCTACCTTTATCCCTTACTGTAGCTTTGGTTGAGGCTTACTGATAAAATTTGGTTGAGGCTTATTGATAAAAGTTTTATCTTACATGACAAAATATTGATGAAATAATATTTGCAGCATCGTTTTATATAAACAGGCTAAATTCTACATGTGGACATAGTTTTTCAGTTACCTGTGTCTGTTTTACCAAATTTGGTCGATCATATCAGTAAGGAAATTCTGTTATGAACAATCTTTCAGGTAACATGGAGCTATGATTTGCAGCTACCTTAAAATTTTAATTAGGAATATTCCTAATTAAATACTCTAGTAAACCCTTATCATCAATATCTCAGAAACTTTTCAGAACTTGATTCCTTCATCAAACAAACCTTAAATATAAGTAAAATTTTCTCCCAGAGGACTGGACTATCTCAGTGCTAGAGTGCTTGCCTAGCATGCTCAAGGCCCTGGATTCAATCCCCAGCACCACAAAAAAAGACAAAGGGAAAAAAGAAAAATTTGCTCCAAGAATAGAATAATTGGGCTGCCATTAATGAATATCTTGTGCCATTGTTTAGCATATGTTTCTGTTTAAGTAGTTCATGAGTGGCCAAAGCATATAATTTAGTGCTTTACAAATTGGTGTTGGCAGCATTTGGGGCTGTTTTTCAACAGAGAAATAAAATGGAAAGGGCAATGCCCCCAAAAAATGATTGTTAATCTTTTATTGCCTTTAGTTGAGTTGAGTCTTTGGTTTTAGGGCAGGTACTGTGATTTTAACCCAAAGGAGATGTGTGGATTCATAAAGATTATAATAAGTTATGGTATTTCTCTTTTTAGGCAAGCATGTTTAATATACTCTATTTTTTATTTATTTATTTATTTTTGTGGTACCGGGATTGAACCCAGGGGCTTTCTACCTCCGAGCTACACCCCCGGCCCTATTTTTTTTTTTTATACTTTATTTTGAAACCGGGTCTCACAAAGTTGCGGAGAGCCTCACTAAGTAGCTGAGGCTGGCCACGAACCTGGATCCTCCGCTCTCCACCTCCCAAGTACTGGAATTACAAGCATGCGCCACCACGCCCGGCTTTAATGTACTCTAGATATGGCTATTTTAACATCTATCATTTTTCTTGGACCATGCCTCAAGTTTTTATATATATATGTGCATTTTCTATCATAACTTGCCCATGTAACCATATTTATGTGCCATTTAATCTAGTCTTTTCCTAATA
Source organism: Glis glis (assembly GCA_004027185.1). Classification (NCBI taxonomy): domain Eukaryota; kingdom Metazoa; phylum Chordata; class Mammalia; order Rodentia; family Gliridae; genus Glis; species Glis glis. Next base: position 2,696 of record PVJS01055961.1, read on the forward strand.
ACTTTTAACCCTCAAATGGGAGGAGGAAAATGAAGCAAATCAACAAACAGAAACAATTCTTTCTTGAACACAGGAAAGAACTATTAACTATCTAAAAGAAACACAATATCAAACTGGGCATGGTGGCACATGTAATCCCAAGTACTTGGGAGGCTGAGACAGGAACATCATGGGTTCGAGGCCAGCCTCAGCAACTTAGTGAGACCCTGTCTCAAAATAAAAAATAAGCCGGGCGTGATGGCACACACTTGTAATCCCAGTACTTGGTAGGTGGAAACCGGAGGATCTGGGTTCGCGGCAAGCCTCAGCTACTTAGTGAGGCCCTCTGCAACTTCGTGAGACCTGGTTTCAAAATAAAGTATAAAAAATAGGGCCGGGGGTGTGGCTCAGAGGTAGAATGCCCCTGGGTTCAAATCCCCAGTACCGCAAAAATAAATAAATAAATAAAATAAAAATAAAAAATAAAATAGGACTGGGAATGTAGCTTAGAGGTAGAACACCCCTGGGTTCAATCCCTAGTACCATGAAAAAGAAAAAAGGAACACAGTCTCATATGTAAGATTTGATTAATAGCTTTGTGTACTTGCTTTTTGTTTTTTAAAGGATATACAAATACAGGAGAACTACCCTTTGATATAAATAGAGATGATATATTGCTGCCAGTGGCATGTCTATTATTATCTATTTCTCTTCTGCAGTATAAAGTTAATAAGTATACACTTCTGACATGGAATAAAGCAACATTTTAAAAACTTATTCTAAGGGGGTGTGTGGCACATGCTTGTAATCCCAGTACTTGGGAGGCTGAGACTGGAGGATCACAAGTTCACGGCCAGCCTCAGCTACTTAGGCTCTCCACAACTTAGTGAGACCCTGTTTCAAAATAAAGAATTAAAAAAATAGGGTTAGGGATATAGCTTGGAGGTAGAATGTCCCTGGGTTCAATCCCAAGTACTGCAAAAAAATAAATAAAACCTTATTCTAGCTGGGTGTGGTGGCTCATGCCTGTAATCCTAGTATTTGGGAGGCTGAGACAGGAGGATCCAGGTTCGAGAACAGCCTCAGCAAGTAGTGAGACTCTGATCAACCTAGTGAGATCCTGTTTCCAAATAAGAAATAAAATTGGGCTGGGGGTGTAGCTCGAAGGTAGAATGCCTCTGAGTTCAATCCCCAATACCACAAAAAATAAAAATAAAAAAAAAATCTTATTCTAGCTGGGCTTAGTGGCACACACTTGTAATCCCAGTATTTGGGAGGCTGAGACAGGAGGATCGCAGGTTTGCAACCAGTCTCTGCAACTTAGTAAGGTCATCTACAACTTAGTGAGACCCTGTTTCAAACTAAAAAATAAAATAGGGCTGGGGATATAGCTTGGAGGTAGAATGCCCCTGGGTTCCATCCCCAGTAACACAAAAAATAATTAAAATAAAACCTTATTCTGCCTCTTGTGTAGTGTTTAAGAATTCTTCACTATATCTTTTAAAATCCCTTGGGAAAGGGAGAAGTACTCTTTACTGGGTGCTCACTGTGCTTAATACCAGCTGCTCTCTGGAGGTGAGGTGATAAATAGTTGTCTAATTTAGAAAAATCTTTACTTGCCGGGCGTGGTGGCGCACGCTTGTAATCCCAGTACTTTGGGAGGCGGAGACCGGAGGATCCAGGTATGCGGCCAACCTCAGCGCGCGCGCGATCTCTCTCTCTCTCTCTCTCTCTCTCCTCTCTCTCTCTCTCTCTCCTCTCTCTCTCTCTCTCTCTCTCTTTTTCTCTCTCTCTCTCTCTCTCTTTCTCTCTACCTAGTGAGGCCCTCCGCAACTTCGTGAGACCCGGTTTCAAAAATAAAGCATAAAAAAAAAAATAGGGCCGGGGGCGGAGCACGGAGGTAGAACGCCCCCGCGTTCAATCCCCGGTACCGCAAAAAAAAAAAAGAAAAATCTTTACTTTTTAAAAATATTGCTTTGGTGACATTTATGCAGTTATTTCCCTAGAGTTCACAGTGGGGAAAACTTTCATATTTTCTTGCATTTTCCATTCAGGAAGAATGTATTCTAATGATTTATCATGTTCTTTTCATGTTTATCATGAATCTACAGGATCATTTACTTGCTGTCATCTAATTCACTCTATCTTATATTACTCTTCCTTTTCCATTATAAAAAAAAATGTGTCCATTGCTACCTATCCTATCATCTATTTAGAAGCACCAATCAACCCATGTTGTCTGTCAGATTTCCTAAATGATGTAATTTCATGTGTAGGGAAGACTCTGAAGATTTCATATGTTTCTTCCAGGTGTACATTAAATGACTTACCTTTTTGACTTCTTTCTTTATATTTCGCCCCTTTTCATTGTGGCTTTCTTGGTACTTTTTCCTCCTAAGTCATTTTTCTTAGATTGTTTTGCTCTTTAATCTTTGCAGTTCCATGTTCATTCTCTTCTCTGATCATTAATCCTGGTTGTATCAAAAGGCTCAGTCTGAACCTTGTTTTTCTGTGCTTTTCTCTGTTTTCCCTTAGGGAACTTATCTACCAACCACAGCTACTGCTGACACATTACAGGGCTTTACCATGTATGCTATTTTTTTTTATCCTTGTCATAATAGAACCCTGTGTTTGGGTGATATAATTTTATTGATGAGGAAGCTCTGTCCTAGAGAAGTTTTCACCTCCCCAAAATTATGCAGCTTGCAATTAGTGGAGCCAGTCCTTGATCTTAGTCTTCTGATTCTTGATCACTTGCTCTCACTACCACACCTTCCTCTGGTGATTTCACCTCAGGTATGTATGTAAATCCCCCCCCCCCCGTTTTTTGTCTGGTTCTGACTGCCAGTCCCTTGTCCTTAGCCCCTGTTGGACTTCTCTACTTTTTTCTAATTGAAACGGGACAGAATAAAGAACTGAGGATCTTGAGGGTATGGGTTTATTAGCTCAGTGGTAGAGTGCCTGCTTAGCATGTACAAGACCCTGGGTTCAATCCCCAGCACCTCCCTCCCACCTCACTCCCGCCCCCCCAAAAAAAACACGTGAGCATCTTATTTTTTGTGGTCCCCTTCCAGATTTCCCATGATTATTAGGAGCATTCCTTCTTAGTGTTTGTTTATTTTCTGCAGGTTTGGTGTGTGTGCAGTACTGGGGAATTGAACCCAGGGATGTTTTACCTCTGAGCCACACCCCCAGCCCTATTTTATTTTTTATTTTGAAACAGGATCTTGCTAAGTTTTCATACATTGGCCTCTAACCTGTAACCCTCCTGTCTCAGCCTCCCAAGTTCTCAGATTATAGACATTCTCCACCATACCCGGCTATTCTCTGTAGTTTTGCAGTGTGATTTTTCATTCTCCTTTGTCTTCTATGTTAAAGTGTTGTCAAAATCTAGGTTTTTGGTGGTGGTGGTGGTGGTGTAGTGTTTTTTTTTTTTTAGAAAAAAATTTATTTCATATTTTTAGTTGATTGTTGTGTGTGTGTGGCACTAGGGATTGAACCCAGGTGGGTTCTACCTCTGAGCTACATCCCCAGCCCTATTTTATTTTAATTTGAAACAGGGTCTCGCTAGGTTGATGAAAGTCTCACTATTTCCTGAGGCTGGCCACGAACCTGTGATCCTCCTGTCTCAGCCTCCCAAGTACTGGGATTACAGTCATGTGCCACCATGCCCAGCATTTAGTTGAATCTTTTTTTTTGTAGTACTGGGGATTGACCCCAGGAGCATTCTACCTCTAGCTCTACCCCCAGCCCGATATTTTTTTCTTTTTTTTGAAACAGTGTCTCACTAAGTTGTAGAGGGCCACACAAGTTGCTGAGACTGGCCATGAACCTGCGATCCTCCTGTCTCAGCCTCCCAAGTACTGGGATTACAAGTGTGCGCCACTATGCCCAGCTTAGTTGAATTTTTAAAAATGTGTATTTATTTATTTTGGTACTGGGAATCAAAATCAGGGCCTTGCACATGCTGGGCAGTTGTTGTACCACTGAGCCACATCCCCAGCTCTCTAATTGAATTTTTGCAATGTTTTGGAGTTATAAATCTAACATTCACTTACTGCCTTGCTGTTATATCCTAGGTGAAAGTGACTTTTCTCTTTCCCCCTCTGTGTGTATGTGACTGCAGCACAGATGCAGGCGACAGCCCTGTTGGCACCACCACTGCAACCAACCTGGAACAGCCTCAGGTTATCCCTTCTCAAGGTGACCTTCTGGGGGATCTTTTAAATCTTGACCTTGGTCCTCCAGTCAACGTGCCGCAGGTGTCCTCCATGCAGATGGGAGCGGTGGATCTCTTGGGAGGAGGACTAGATAGCCTGGTAAGCATCTTTCTTCCCCCTTTTGGTTAATTTTAATTCTTATTATGGTAGGGAACTTTGTTCAGCTTTTTAGAACTAGACCTTTCCTTGATGAGCAGTACTGTCCTTTGATAAAGGACAGGATTATTTGTGTTTAGGTTAATTATAATATTATTTATCATTGGTATGGGATGTATCTTCAAGTGTGCAGGATTATTTTGTTGTCCTGCTTCTAAATAGAACTTTTGATATTTAACCAACCTGTTGTTCACCAATGTTAATGCTTACTATCCTTTCCAGAGTTTATTATTGGTCCTGTTTCTTAACTCTGGATAACCCCTGTAAATTCAACTTTTGACCTGAATAGCATTAAAGTAGCTTCATAAAGATCATCCTATTTTAAGGCTTTTAAACCTCTGACTTTTTAATAATTTAATGGCTTATGCCTTGTCCAATTCTGAAAGGTTTCAAGGTGGCCATTTGAGCCATTTTTATATAAAATGTATCTCTATTACAGTTGGGAAGAACTGCTTGATTCATTTTCGCCCTTCCTCACCTCCTCTACCTTAGGATACTTCCAATTTAATTAGCTTCCAGGATTCTAATACTAAAAGGCTCCAAAATTGAGAATATCTTTTAAATATATGTCACCAATAGGAACCAAAATTATTTTTGTTGCTCTACAAGATAAATGAGAAATAGTAAATGTGAACTTTAATCTGGAGAGAAGGCTAGAAAAATAACAGGTCTTATCACTTGGCTCCCTATAAACTAGGTACTTAACTGGTGGAATTAAAGAGGCTCTTTAAGGTAGACACTTGCAAATGACATGTTTGTCAACCTGACTATAAAGATGCTCAATAAATTGATGTATTGCCCAACATCGTTGGAAGAAAAATACCACTGATATGAAAATACATGTTCTCTGAGATTATATAAACAAAACAGTTTCAGTCTCTGTTACACATCCTGGCGTTGTCTCTTATATTTAATGAGCAATATTCTGACTGGGGTTTATGCCAGCCAGTACAGGTGCATTTATTTTTTGGAGGGCAAAGTCTGAGGAAATAGGCTCATAAAGATGGATCTGTAGGTTGTGCATTTTACTAATGGAAAGACACTGCTTCTAGAATCTGTACACTGACCAAGTAGTAGATGTCAGCTTACATTGATACAAATGAGCACTCCTGTTTTCCTTCTTGGGAAAATAGCATTTTCTTTTCATATTCTTAACTCTAATAAGTGGGCTTGACTTATATATAAGCAAAATAGTTTCCTCATACAATCATTTCACATTGCTCTATAGCCTCCTTCTAGACTCAGAAAATGGACAAATTAATATTTAAATAGCCGGGCGTGGTGGCGCACGCTTGTAATCCCAGTACTTTGGGAGGCGGAGACCAGAGGATCCGGGTTCGCGGCCAGCCTCAGCGCTCACTCGCTCGCTCGCTCTCTCTCTCTCTCTCTCTCTCTCTCTACCTAGTGAGGCCCTCCGCAACTTTGTGAGACCCGGTTTCAAAAATAAAGTATAAAAAAAATAGGGCTGGGGGTGTAGCATGGAGGTAGAACGCCCCTGGGTTCAATTCCCGGTACCGCAAAAAAAAAAAGAATATTTAAATATTCATGGAAGCTTCCAAGAATCTCTTATAAAATTAAAATAGCTCTTCCTATTTTTTGACACATCAATCACATGTTGAATATTGCATCCTCCTCAAGTTTATGCCTTAACAACCTGCACATAACTTTCCGTGGTGGCTTACTGCATGGTAGACTTATTGACCCCAAGAGTATAAAAGAAGGATTGAAGCATGGAGGGAAGACAGAGGCTCTGTGTTTTGGTGTTGTCAGACCTAGGATTCTACACACTTAAAGAAAAAGAAACATGTGATTTTCATTTGATTTTGTATTAGCTTTTGCCAGCTGCATATTAGAACTTGGTTAGATTATAATAGCCAAAGTTGCACATGGCCTTTTCCGTTTCTTTCCTTTCTATCTTTTTTGGGGGGTGGGGAAGTAAGTTGATTTTTCAATTTCTCAATACTATACAGTCTTTGCTAGGTAAGCTCAGTAATGTTCCTATATAACTAATTTCTGATTTGGGGATTTATTTACTTTATTATTTCTTCATTATTTATTTATTTATTTATTTTGGTGGTACTGGGGATTTAGGGATTTAAAATGATGTACCAGGGATTGAACCCAGGGGCATTCTACCTCCGAGCTACACCCCAAGCCCTATTTTTTTATTCTTTATTTTGAAACAGGGTCTCACTAAGTTGCGGAGGCCTCACTAAATAGCTGAGGCTGGCCGCAAACCCAGATCCTCTGGTGTCAGCCTCCCAAGTACTGGGATTACAAGCATGCACCACCATGCCAGGCTGTCCTTGGGGATTTAAAATGATGTCCTTGGTTTCATAATACCAGAAGGTTTTATATTTTTTGTTATTTTTTATTTTTATTTTTTGGTACTAGGATTGAACTCAGGGGCATTCTACCTCTGCACTACACCCCCAGCCCTATTTTATATTTCATTTTGGCAGAGGGCCTCACTAAGTTGCTGAGGCTGGCTTCAAACCTGCGATCCTCCTGTCTCAGTCTCCCAAGTACTGAGATTACAAGCACGTGCTACCACACCTGGCACCAAAAGGTTTTATAGTGCAGAGTTTTTATTTTTTTAGCTTATTCTGAGATATAATTTATCCCAGAAAATAAAAAGAGATGAAATAAAAGCCCTTATTTTTGCTTTTATCTGTATTTGGTTAAATATATATTCACTCAGAGAACCAGGATTCCCTTTACAAGAACATCACAAGGGAGGCCCCAATCTGACCATGTGGAAGATGAGTTTATAAGGAGCAGTGGACTATGCAACTTTTAAAATGCTTTTAGCCAGCGTAGTGGCACACACTTGTAATCCCATTACTTGGGAGGCTGAGACAGGAGGATCGCAGGTTTGAGAACAGCCTCAGCTACTTAGTGAGGCCCGCCGTAACTTAGAGAGACCCTGTTCCAAAATAAAGTATTAAAAAAAAATAGGACTTGAGGTGTAGCTCGGAGGTAGAATGCCTCTGGGTTCAATCCCCAGTTCTGCAAAAAAAAAAAAAGAAACTTTTATTGTTCTTGTGTACATTATCTAATTTTTTTTGTGTGGAACTGGGGATTGAACCGAGGGGCATTCTATCTCCGATCTATACCTCAGCCCTATTTTTTATTTGAAACAGGGTCTCACTAAGTAGCTGAGGCTGTCCACGAACCTGCAATCCTCCGGTCTCAGCCTCCCAAGTACTGGGATTACAAGTGCGTGCCACCACACCCGGCTACATTATCCAATTTAAAGAAGAAAATAATCTTCAAAGTTGTCTTAAACTATATAGATAGTGCCTTTTTGTGTAGGGGAGGGAGATACTGGAGATTTAACCCAGGGACATTTTACCTCTGAGCTACACCCCAAGCCCTTTTTACTTTTTATTTTGAAACAGGGTCTTGCTGAATTGCTGAAGGTCTCACTTAGTTGCTGAGGCTATCCTCAAATTTGTGATCCTCCTGTCTCAGCCGCCCAAGTACTCAGATTACAGGCATTTGCCACCATGCCTGGCTGTGCCAGTTTTTTTAAATGCCATCCTTGCCTTACAGCAGCACTCCTCAAAACAAACTAATGTGTATCTAAATCTCCTGGACATCTTCTGTAAGAGAGATACCGATTTAGTTGGGCTGGGGGGAGACCTAGGAGTCTGCCTGTCTCACAAGCTCCCAGGTTCTGCTGAAGCTGCTAGTTCATGAACCACCTTTGGCATAGTAAGGGCATAGAATACCTGTAGCCACTGTCACCCACTTCAGTTTGGTGTTTGAGCCATAGCTGCTGGTAAACTCAGGTGCCTTTTTCTCTTGACTTCAGTAGTAAACGCATTCCTAGAAAGAAGGCTCTTTCCCTACCTAACTTACTGAAGCTCTTTCTTTGACTCTCTAGTGAGTTACTATGAGTTGTAGAATTCCACTCAGACCCCCGTTTAAAATGCGGCCCTGGGGTTAAAATTGTGTGGTTGTAGGGCAAGCGGCACTTAGGCTAGCACAGTGGTCATTTCAGAAAGGCTTTTATTAAGTTTTCCATTGTCGTGAGATAATCAACTCATAAGGAGGAAGTCACATTTTTGACTCATGGTTTCAGAGTTTTCAGTCCACGATTGCTTTGGGCCTGGCAGGGCAGAATATCGTGGTGGCAGGACCATGTGGTGGAGGAGGCTGCTTACTTCAGGGCAGCTGAGAAGCAAAAAGAAGAAGCAAGAAGGGGCCGGGTCCCAATATTCCTTTCTAGGGCATGTTCCCAATGATCTGACTTCCTTCCCTATGCCCACCTCCTGAAGGTTCCCCCACCTCCTGATAACACCTTAGGCTGGTGACTAAGCCTCTAGCACATAAGCCTTTTAAGGACATTTAAGATCCAAACCGTAACAGCCATCATCCGGGTAGGTCTCTAGACTGTTGCTGTTTTTAGCATCAGTTTCTAACAGAACCTCACCCATAGAGGGCAGTGGTGTGCTACTAATGAAGTTACTGCCAGGCAGCTCCTAACTTCTTTGTGGTTTTCAGCTTTAGCTACATAATTAGTCCACATTACTGCCATTAAAAAATACTATCAATACTCGGGCACAAGAGCAATTAAAACTTCCTTGAGGTGGGACATTGCTATTTTTAAAAAGTTATACAGGCCGGGCGTGGTGGCGCACGCTTGTAATCCCAGTACTTTGGGAGGCGGAGAACAGAGGATCCGGGTTCGCGGCCAGCCTCAGCTCTCTCGCTCTCTGTCTCTCTCTCTCCTTAGTGAGGCCCTCCGCAACTTTTTGAGACCCGGTTTCAAAAATAAAAGTATAAAAAATAGGGCCGGGGGTGTAGCGCGGAGGTAGAATGCCCCTGCGTTCAATCCCCGGTACCGCAAAAAAAAAGTTATACAGATTATTTTTATTTTTCAGCCAGAATTGAGCACACTGAGCTAAATGAAATTCCAAGTGGAATTATGTAGCTGATCTCAAAGTCAAGACAGTGACTTCCACCAAAAAGCAATTGTTTTCTGGCAAGTCTTTCTGGCACATGCTGTGAACGCATACATCTCTGACTTTACCTTTGTTCTTCCCCCAGGATATATTCCCATGGTGATTCTCTGTTAAGTGATGTGACCTATCCAGAGTTGGCTGGAAGCTCACTGTGACCAACTTAGATACGGTTGTTCAGTTCCAGGCTCCTTTTTACCTTTGCTCACTTTCATAATTGGAGACTGAAAATTGAGAATATTGTATATTTTCAATTACCTATTTTCCTAAAACTTGATAGTCATTAGAAGATATTTTTATTCTTCCCTTTTTATATCCTAGTGATCCTCCCATTAGATCTTACTCTTTTCTTCCTTCTCTTATCATCGCACTTGGGAAATTTTGAGATTTAGTAAATTGTAATCTTTTTTCTAGAACCGGCACATTCAGGAATTTTTTTTTTTTTTTTTTTTTTTTTTTTTTTTTTTTTTTTTTTTTTT
>PVJS01055962.1:0-12496 GCA_004027185.1 Glis glis
TTATTAGAAGCTTTGCTTTAATTTAATTGTCACTCTTACTAAACTATAAAATGACCATTTCAATTTTGAGTATTATCCTTCTAAACATATAACTATGTTTCAGAGCAATAGGCAAGCCACAGCCATTCAGTACATGCTGGATGAGATTGTAAATGTGACATCAAATGCTCAAATCAGGTTGTCACTGAAGCACAATCCTATCTCCAAGAGGAAAGACTATTAAGAATGAGCTTTAAAACAAAACATTTTGTAGATGTATTAAAATAGGAAACATAAGCTGATTAGGCAAAATTCCAAGGATTCATTAGTTCATTAAAGTAGATTGAAATGAATGTTTGAGAGATTTAAATACATTAACCTTTAATGAGTACCCAGGGGCCAAGGAAAAAGAATGACAGCGGATTAGTAGTATTTTGTCTGATTGTTGCATAATGCACACTGATTAGTTTTTTTCTGAATGCTCATTGCTGTATAACAATACTAATAAATAAAAATGATTAAATTTAAAATATCTCTAGATTGTAATTGTCACCTACTCTATGTGTACACAAATACTGTGCCTGGCTTTAATAGCAGTCCCTATAACATTGGCAGAGGCAGACAGGAATTTTTGTCATTACATCATTACATTTTGAGATGTCTCATATGAGCAAAGCTTTGGTCAATTAAGATAATTTATTCCTATCACGCTGAACATGCTTTTAGTATTTCAGCATTACACTCTTATTCTGAGTTTTGCAACACTTGCGCTCTAAATAATATTAATTCATGGCGAGTTACTTAGAAGATGTATTGGTACTTAAACATCATTTTTGAAAAAACATTTTTCTGCACTTACAAGTTCTAGTTTATAATTAGCAAAATTCTTAAGGAGGCCTTTTTTGTAGCAGTATTGGAAATGTTTTGATTTTTTACATGCTGCCTTAACTGCACTACTATTAAATCATTTACTGACTGTTAATAAGTTTTACATAGGTGGAACTAGGAAGGCATCCATCCTTCCAATGCTCCCTCCTCTCTTCTTTCTTACCCCTATTACTGAGTTTTATTTCAAGTTTATATTGATGTCATCCATCTAGGCTTTTTTTAAACTCAGAACTGGGAGATCACATGGTTCAACCCTAATTTTTCAGATGAGGAAACCAATAAAAAATTACTCACCCAATGTTACTGAATGTTACCACAGCTTATATCTCTATGGCCTATTCTTCCACTAAACAGTCTCCTTTGTATGTGTTTTTTTTATATTTTACCAGATCCTACCTAAAGTTCAATGGAATCACCGATGTGGCAGATGACAGGCAAACCACACTGCAGCGTGATTTTATCAAATGTGATTGTAGTTTAGATTTGGTGCTTCCCGAAATTGTTCATGACATTGTACATTCAGTGACGTAAATGAATGATCTATTTGAGAATAGAGGTGATTGACCTGGAGTCCCAAGGGTTGCAAGATTCAAGGTCAATCACCAAGGGCAGTTTCGAATCTTTCTCTGGAGATGAACCAGGAAACAACATATTTCTGAAGCATTTTAGCTAGTTCTCCCAAAAGCAAGGAAAGGAACTCAATCCTATAATTATACTTCCCTAAGTTTTCCTTAAGACTTCAGTTCATTTTGTTTTTTGCAAGTTACCTTCCTAATATTTCTTTCCAAAAGGGAAATCCTAAAAGCATAAACTGGACAAATTTAGGGCTCACATATTTATGCCATACAACCAGTATATATCCCTGCATATTGCAGGTGATGAGTAAATGAACTTACCATTTAAGCATTATCTGATTTTAACTTAAAAAAAAGACTTTGGGTGGTGAATACACATTTGCTGTCCTTAAGTTAGAAAACCATTTAGAGCAGTAGTTTTCACTCCTGGCTGAATGTTAGAATCCCCAGGCAGCTTTTAAAAACTGAATGTTTAGGCCCCACCTTGACCAATTAAATCAGAATTTCTGGGGTGTGTCCCAGACATTGATATTCTTAAAAATTCCCCAGGTGAATTTAATATTTAGCCTGGGATGAAACCCACTGTCTTAAAAGTCTCAGTCTCCTCTAGGGACACTCCTAACAAATCTGTGAGATCATGTACTGGGTTTAGGCAGGCAAGTAGCTGGTAAAAAAATGTAAAGAATAGGGCCAGGGCTATAGCTCAGTGGTAGAGCACTTGCCTAACATGTGCGAGACCCTGGGTTCCAGGCCCAGAAACACACACACACACACACACACACACACACAACCCACATATAAAAGTCAAAAGAACATATGGAAGCTGCTTTTGGCTCTGTTCACTTTGTAGAACTTAAAGAGGGCAACACTTCAATGGACATGATGTACATACGCAAATTTATCAGTGCCAATCACAGTGTTGTACAAAGGAAGGTAGGGATGGAGAGGGATTGGGGTGGGACTGGGGGAGGGCTCAATGAGTGCTGTGTACATGTATGCCTCTATCACCCTGAACTTCATCACAATCTATGATTACAATGCACCAAAAAAGAAAATTAAAAAAAAGAGAACCATATTTGGGTCACATGTGTGCCAAAGAAAACATTTACCTTTTACAGGCCCAAAGGAAGGACCCTTAATAGAATTTGTCTCCCACTCTTCAGCTCTATGGTCATGTTTGGCATCTGCCCAGACTACATGGTTTGGTTTTGAGAGCCTTAGTTCATTGTTACTTCATTTCCTCCTCTCCCCACCCCCTCATCCCAGGCAAGTGCCCAATTTCTAGGAAGTTCTGAACCTATAAATTTACCAATTCAAATCTGTCTCCAAAGGATGTTTCCCCAAGCCTAAGGAACAGGGTTTTTAAAAAACAATTAAAAAATAACCACTATGGAAGATAGAGGTGGTTTCAATTAAGGAAGGAATGAAAGTGGACACTGTTTTCCAAGACTTTCCTTGGCTTTCAAGATACATTCAAAGATTCCAGTGACATCAGTTGGATTGAGAGGGTGTTTAGGTCTTTTCTTTCCTCAACTTTTTTTTTGTACTGGAGATTGAACCCAGGGACATTCTACCTCTGACCTACACCCCATCTCTATTTTATTCATTTTGAAATAGGGTCTCACTAAGTTGTGAAGGACCTTGCTAATTTGCTAAGACTGGCCATGAACCTGCAACCCTCCTGTGTCAGCCTCCCAAGAACTGGGATTACAGGCATGTGCCACCATGCTCAGCTTATCTTCAACTTCTTAAACATACTTTTTGGAAAGTGACTGTGCTTTTACAGTCTGACTTTGCATGGTACAATATCTTCCTCTGTTGTTTAATTGAAATAGTCGGGTTTTCCTCTTGCTGCCTCTGGGGTTCCTATAACTCTTAGGTATTAAGAATCTATACAATGTTTAAGTCCTATCTCCCACAATGTAACAGGATTCTAACTCCAATATGGTGCTGTTTTGTTGCCAAGACACTCTTAAATTGAAAATGTTCATGGAATTGAATTTGACTATGGCATTCTCTTCAACTCAATCCATCACTTTGCAATCTCCTAGGAGCCCTGATTTGCTCTGTCAATTGTCTCAGAGCATCTTCCTGAAATGAATTTACTTTGAAGTTAAAGATGATTAGAGTACTTCTTCTCCAGGAGACAATTACATTGCTATATTCTTTGGCAGGGAGAAAAACAATGTAGCATTAATTTTTCCAGGCTTTCTTTGAGTATTGTTAAAAGGCGAATTGTCAGCTTAATCCAACATACTATAATAACAAAAAGACAACTGCTATTAAATGCAACATTTTCTAATAAGACCGTTTTAAGGAGTTTTTTGAGAGGAGGAGAGAAAAGAGAAGGATGAAGGAATCTGTTAAGTATTCCTGACCTTCAAAAACGCTTTTGTCAGTGAATGCTGTAGACAAAATAAACCAAGTCTGAGACCTATTATTAAAATGTTTTTCCTTTCCTTAGCCCAATAGTATGTTATACTGCCTCGTTGACTATTGTGCTTTTTTTCTGGATGAATTTATATCTTTTGACAGGCTTTGTTAAGAATACATAGTAAAGGTCAAGTGTAAGCCATTTGCTGGTGTTTGATGGCAGCCTTATGCCATGGTAAATAGAGAATGGAAGTGGTTTTATTTTTTTTTTTAGCCTAGCCATATGGGTATGCCTCCAACGGATTTTGCTTTTTCTCATACTGAGGCCTGTAAACTGCAATTTTTTCAGGTCTATGGCTTGAGGTTTTTTAAATGGAGTCATTTTGGACTCTTCTCTTCCTCGAAATTCCCAGATCCAACCAGACATTAATTCCCGATGATTCTACTTCATGAATATCTCGGAAATCCATTCATTTCTTCTATCCTGCTGCCACTGTCTGAGTTCATGCCTGTCATCTCTCTGTTGTATTACTTTAGTTTTCTCCTAACTTGTCTTTTCCTCTGGTGCCTCCTCACCTTCAGTACATCCTTCATCCTGCCATTGGAGTGACCTTCTTAAGGTGCAGATCAGATGTGACAACACCCCACTTAGAACCAACATACACATTGTCACATGTTCATACATGCGCATGCGCACATGTGTGCACACATACACATACACACAGAGAGAATGAACTCTGAGGTCCTGCAGTAAGTACTCTTATAAAAAGGCTCTGTGCACTCTTATGGAGAGAGCCTTTCAGGGTTAGGGAAAACTTCAATCTGAGCAGGGATTCGAAGGATGGGTAAAAGCTCTCCAGGTGGAGAAAAGGGAAAATTGTATTTCAAGCATAGAGAATGCTATATACAGAAGCACAGAGACATGAAAGCTCATAGTGTGTTATAGAAATTTTGAGAAGTTTGGTATGAATGAAGCAAAGAATACCTGGGGGAATTGGCAGGAGGTGATGCTGATGCAGTAATTTGGACACCTGTATACACCTGCCTCCCTTTTTGGTAGTGATTTCCTTGAGGAAAGAAACTGTCTTATCAAGTTCTAAAATCCTTAGGCCTAGAATAATGACATGCACACAAAATTGTTTGAATGACTTGTATGAATAAGCAGATAATCAGTCAATATTAATTAATTGGCTCATTCATTCCAATACATATTGAATACCTGAATTATACTCCAACCTGAAGCAAAATTAAGATCCTACATACTCTTTTATACAACAGCCATGGTAAGACTTGTTTCAAACACAGATTAGTTCTTTTTCTCAGAATTTTTTTTCTTTACAGTGACGCTATCTTCTCAAGGAGCAGATTCTAGCTTTCTTAGTAGTTGGTTTGACTTCAGTTCTGGCAGAATCTTATATAAAGGAGTTAGTCACTTGTCAACACCCTGTATTGATACTCTGAGGTAGAATTGTTATAAGGGAGGTATGGATCTATAAAGATGCATTAGCATATTACAGGAATCTGTTTTCTCCTGCATGTTTAATTTCACAGTCAACAGGAAGAGGTGTTTATCATACATTCTTGAAAGACTAATCCAAATGGGGATCAAAGATTAAGAATGCAGAAAGCATAACTCCAGATCATTAATGATACAGTATAGTAAAATTAATGGGGTGGGGGGAGGAGGGAGGATAAAATTTTGAACATGTAAATGAAGATTTACTGTATTTATGTAGTTCTGTCTTTAGGGAATGCTTAATCACAAACTCATCATTGGTTAATTAGAAGGTAATTAAAATTGTAGCACAGTGATTGGATAAATAGTTAATGAAGGCTGAATAGTCGAAGAAAGGAAATCTGAAATTAGTGTATACATTTTAGAAAAATCAAATATGCAGATGTTATTCGTGCAGTGCATCAGTCTTAAAGGATACCAATATCCTTCTAGCATTAATTGATAAAATCAACTCTCCAAAGACCAAACAAATTCCAGTTCTCACTTTGCCCTTCAAAGCATCTTTACACTGAAATGCAGATTTATCTGACAGCAACTGCAATTTTCACTCACTCACAGCATGAGAAATTATTTTGCTGAACCTTGTTTACAACTTATTTACTGGCATCTTAAGAATCTATTAGGGGAAATCGGTGTTCTCTCTGCATTGTAACTGTCCCTACTAAAAGGGCTGCTCAGCCTAGACTCCTGAGCAGATCTGGCTGACAAGCTGGTTTTGAAAACCACTGGAGTGATTTCTGCAGAGAGAACTGTGCTTGCTTTTGATAATTGCCTCAGCTTTATAAAATCAGTCAGCCCGAAGGGAAGACCTCATTACAGATCTGACAAGATAGACTCCAATTTCAATAACAGAACAACTCTCTGTCCTCAGGCTCTGAAATCTGCAATTATTTATTTTATTGAGACAGAGACACCCATAACACAGAAGCTCTGGGCACATTCTCAGGCAAGTACTAAATAGATAACCTAATGGCCAATGTGTTGGGGACCTGCCCTTTTCCTGTCACCCAGGTAGAAATTGGTCAACAGGAATTGGAGCATGGCCTAGAACCAGCTCAAAGCAGACACTGATGAATCACCATCTTTCTAACCCCCCCACCTCTAAAGATGTGGAGAGAACAATGGTTGTTGTAATTCTTCCCAGGGCTAAGCTACAGCAAAATAAGGATTTCTTTTTCTCATTTCCTCTGAAGACTGCCAGACTTTATCCTACGGAAAATGATAGATTGCCCCTCTACCATCTGTCACTTTGAACTGTCTTATCAAATCAACATTTTTTGAACCTTGTTTTCATTGAGGAATGTGATTTTGCTGTTTGTCAAGCCTTAAATTGTACAGAGGAAAAGCGTCCTGAAGCATTCTTCGTGAATTTTGAAATATGTATTTTGCTTTCCTACTCAGGAAACTCTCAAACACCTTAACATACTTAGTTCAGACTTTTCTCAAATAATTCACCTGTACCAGTCCTGGAAGATGTCAGCCCCCCAGAAAAAAAAAACACAGAAGACATTCTGAGCATAGGAAAATATGTATTTAGAGGAATGGTCCTTCTCCATCCCTCCTCCAGTGCCACTGCTAGCAGTGTTCCAATCGTTCCAACACCCAGCGTGAACTGAGCACTCATCAAAGCTTTGGGAGGAGGCCTTTCATTTATAAGGGAAAAAACGTGGTTCTTTCATGTTGGGAATTCAGGGCGGTAACACATATGGTTTCCTATCCTAAATATAGTCCAAGCAAGGAGCAATCACTGATGGCACTCCATATTATTTATTAATGATTTACCTTAATGGCTATGCATTATCTGGAAGAAGAAGTGGATTAGAAGAGGAACACAAAGCTAACATCTTCCAATCCATAAATAGAATGTAGTCTGGGAGGCCTAAGGAGCCTCACTATTCAAATTTTCTTACTCCATTTTTTGAGGCAAATTCATATAAATCCCTGATTGGGTTAGAAGACTAACACTTGTAGTGTTGAGTGTCTGATATGTAATAGACCTTAAGTATCTTAAGTATACATTCTCTCATTTAATTTTCCCCACCCCCCTGTAAGGGGAGGCATTATCGCCCCTATTTTACAGGGCAGAAACCAGCTAAGTGAGATCAAACAACTTGTTTTATCCACCTTGTATGTGGTGTACTTAGTGAGTGGCATACCTAGTACATGGCAGATGTGGGTTTGAATCCAAACCTGTCTCTAGAGAACAATGTCCAGAGCTTTCTGTGGTCATTCTATGGAATGTCAACGGGAATTGGAGCATGGCCTAGAACCAGCTCAAAAAACAGCTCAAAAATTTTGTGGAAATTCTATCTGCACTGTCCAATGTGGTAGCCACTAGGTACAAGTGGCCATTGAGCACCTGAAATGTGCAACTAAACTTTTCATTTTATTCCATTTTAATTAAATTAAGCTTAAATTTAAATGGCTACATGTGGCTCATGGCTACAGTTTTAGAAAAATACATCTCTAGAAATTGTCTTTTCTTGGCTGTAGGTTGTACAGCAGGATCTGTTACCTGATGCACGTGAAACTATTAACAGAAGATCTATATATAATACCTCCTTTGTAATGTTTTCTCATGTGAAGGGCTTAAGTCAATGGAGAAACTGTTTTGGCTTTCTGAAAGGGAGAATGACGTTATGAAGAGTCAAGGTGTATTAGCCAGCTTTCCATCTCTATGACAAAACACCTCAGATAATCAGCATATAAAGAGGAAAATTTTATTTTGGATCATGGTTTCAGAGATTTCGGTCCAAAGTCACATTGCTTTGGGCTTTTGCATGGCAGCCAGGAAGCAGTGAGAAATAAAGGGCCTGGGGTCCCAATGTCCCCCTTCAGGGGCACACCCCCAGCGACCTAACTTCCTTCCACTACACCCCACCTACTAACAGTTCCATCACCTCCCAGTAGTGCCACAGGCTGGCAACAAAGCCTTTAGTATATGAGCTTTGGTACATTCTAGATTAAAATTTTTAAGGTTAAGGTTAAAGTGTATAATAGTATATCATCACTCCCCTAAGAGTCTTCAGGAATCCTAGGATGGAGAAGGAATTCTGAAGGAACCTCCAAACCTCAAGGAGTTTCCAACTTAATAGGGGTGGGTTAAGGCAGGAAGGAAGGGAAGGAAAGACAAATACTCAAAGAATAATGCAAGGTTGCTCTTAAAAGCATAGGAACAGAGCTGGGTGTGGTGGTGCCTGCCTGTAATCCTAGTACTTTGAGGCTGAGATAAGAGGATCAAGGGTTCAAGGCCAGCCTCAGCTCCTTAGTGAGACCCTCAGCAACTTAGGGAGACCCTGTTTCAAAATAAAAAATAAATAAATAAAGGGCTAGGGGTGTAGCTTGGAGGTAGAATGACCCTGGGTTCAATCCCCAGCACCACACACACACACACACACACACACACACACAGCATAGGAACATTACAGATTAAGTTCTAAAGAGAGCCAGAATAGTGTTTTGAAATTTTTTAAAAAGCCCAAGTTCCTTTTTCTACTGCCTATTAGCTGTGTGACTTTGGAAATTTTACTTCAATTCTATAAGCTTACCATTCCTTGTTGGAAAACAGGAATAATAACTAGACAATAAATAAAGGGATAATGTATGTGAGTAGGGTATATGCTATACACTCAATGGTAGTTCCTCTAATGGGCAGTGCCCTGTCTCCATTGCTATGTATGTGCTGGGTTGGGTAGAGGTGAGTAAGGAAAGCACCATCATGAAGGAAATAGCCTCTGAGATAAACCCTAAAGGAAGAATAGTATTTTAAAGGTTAAAAATCAAGAAGTAGGTAGAGGAGCAGTGTTCTCCAAAGACATGGATGTAGGAAAGTCCTGGACAGATTTATGAATGCTAGGTACTCCCAAAATGTAGCACCCATACCAGGTGGATCCACATCATCTGGGAACTCATCAGAAAGACAGACCACCACTCAAACTTACTGAATTTGAATCTTCATTTTAACAAGATCCCCAGGGGACACATGCATATGTAAAAGAGTTCAAGAAGCCAGGCATGGTAGCACACGTCTGTAATCCCAATACTTGGGATGCTAAGACAGGAGGATCACAGGTTGGAGACCAGCCTCAGCAACTTAGCAAGACTCTCAGCAACCTAGCAAGACCCTGTTTCAAAACAAAAAATAAAAAGAGCGGGGGGTATAGCTCAGAGGTAGAACACCCCCGGGTTCCATCCCTACAAACACACACAGAAAAAAGTTTGAGATGTGCTTGGGTAGAATACAAGCTGGGGCATAGTGGGAGAAAAGGCCTGAAATGGATGGGGCTTTTTTAGTGGGGACTCAAGTACCTCAGCCACATAGTTTGGGGAGTCACTAAAAGTTGCTAAAGGATCACTGGTAATGAAGATTGGCTTATCGCCTGTATCATACCTTGATAAAGATGACTTAAGTATACATTTTTCTCTGAAAAACATTTTAGTTCCACCGTCATTCAAGCGTTTGGCCCTTTTCTTTTTCATCTCTTCCCCATTATCTTTACTCATCAATTAATATTTTATAATTGCCCTTGCTTCAGCTAAATCAGTTATACAGAATATTGAATTCATGGGATTGACAAAATAGGTTTCATGTGTTTGATATCAGCTAAGACCTGGAACTGAGAAATGTTCGATTGTTTTGGCTGCTAACCCCTTGGCTGAAGAATGATAGCATAGTTCAACTCTTGAACATTGTGAATATTCCTTCAAAAGTAGCAGGTGGAATGACTGGGTAATGAGAGCTACAAGTGTGGAGGCAGAGGTTTTCAGGCCTAGATCGAAGAAGTGGGGAGGATGAATGAAAATGAGAATAACATCCCAAAGATGGACGAATTTCACAAACACACCTCTCAGTCCATTAAGGGCCTGCCCATTATCCCAACCTTGTATTTTCCCAAAAGTTTTGTATTAAAAATTCATTTGGAGAGACCTACCACCATCACCATGGAGTCCCTTATCTGATCTTAAGCTGAAATTATTTGGAAAATAAAATTCAAAGAATACAAAAATGTGTTTTATAGACAATTTAATTACAATGTTTCTATTGCCAAAACTCAGTATTTATTTTTTCAACATGAATTTCTGTCTGGAGATTGCTGCCTTCAATTTAATTTACCAGATTTTTGGGGACTTTAACTATTTTCTTTTAAAGGGAACTAATCCAGAGTGCATTTGTGTTTCTTTCTGCTAAGGTTATATAGTCTATGGGCCACAGCTGCAAAAAAGAAGTGGCATGGATCCACAGGGTCATATTTCAGTTCTATAACCTGAGGCAATCATTAAAATTGTTCGATTGCATCATGAAGGTTGGTCCTAATTTGACCAGATAGTAGAAAGCTCAGTAAAGTGAATTGTGACAGTAACTGTTACAACAGCTGGGCATAAAGAGATCATTGATTTTCTTTCAAATAAATCATGAAAATTCTTCAGTGCTTTCCTCAAAAGCCCATGAATCATTTGCATCTGTATGGCAGACATCATTGCATTTGAACTCCTTGACCTGCAGATTAGAGTATTCACTGAGAACCACACTTCAGCTGATTCTATTGGATGAGAAATGTCATTCTCTAAGAACTTTTCTGTCCTCCTTCCCCAATGTGCATACTTTATAAAGAGGTACCATGTGTGCTATGAAGTCAGATAATCAGCTGTCTACACCACTCAAGTTGGTTTTAGACAAGATCACGTTACCACGTGGATTGATTTTATTGTGAACATAAGATACAGAAATAGCAAAAATCAATAACAATAGTGTTTCTTATCTGTTAGATTTTGTTTTATCAATTTGTTCTTACCTTTGGACAAACTAAATTTGGTAGGCTCAGGGGAAAGGGGATGAGATGTGAAGGGGAAATGAACAGGTACTTTGTT
This sequence comes from Glis glis, assembly GCA_004027185.1. NCBI lineage: Eukaryota > Metazoa > Chordata > Mammalia > Rodentia > Gliridae > Glis > Glis glis. Next base: position 11,200 of record PVJS01055962.1, read on the forward strand.
TTATTAACTTGATCCTCAAGAATAAAAGGGCAAGGACTCTGAGAAATGCATAAGACTTTAGAAATTTTCTGATTTTAATCCATTAGTTATCCTTCACTCCCTCATTTGTTTTGCATGCAGTGACTATCAGTAGAATACTTTAAAAGTTAGACATCTTATGTGCTCAAGCTAGGGATAATAAGCAAGATGACAACTGAATAAAATGCATCCTGATTCACAGGCAGTTTAGGGGAAATAAAAGCAACACCCCCAAATAGAGTGGGTCGTAGTTTTATAAAAATAAAACCAGGCTGAATGCCTAGTAGTCTATCAAGAAATAGGCTCCAAGCAAAGAAGTGCCCCCTGGATTAAGGCCTGTCAGGAATCCTACAGATAAGATTCCTGTAGTGCACAGAAGAATGCACTAGATAACCTCAAAAGTTTCTTTCGAATTTAATATTTTCCATCGTATCTAGTAGTAAGTGGTAGGAATTGCTTCTGCAAAAGATTTAAAGGGAAATTATGAAGTTTGGGTGTGAATTATAATATAGTGATTGCTAACAGTTTACGTTTATGTCATCATTGAAATTTCATCAAGAATTCTTGGAATTAAATCAGTGGTTTTCTTTTCAGGATTTAAGTAATTTTAATGGGACTATCTTATTGAAAATAACATTTGGCATGGATCACATATACATAACACAGAAAAGATCCCCTAAGTACCTATTGATTTACTGATTTATTGGGAGTTTTTAGGTGCTGTCTTAATGGAGGAATGAAATAATACAATAAAAGTAGCTTGGAAGCACAGTTGTCATAGGATCTTGCTATCTCTATAGCCCTTGCTTTTCAAACTACAAATCTTTGGAGATATATTGGTTCCTGGGTAATATAAAATGTGGATTTGTGTTCAATGAATCGACTTACCGAGTGAAATCTCAATATCTCTCTCTCTCTCTCTCTCTCTCTCTCTCTCTCTCCCCCCCCTTGACATGAGCTCTTTCCATATAAAAAATAAGGCCTGAGATGTTGTACTAAATTATTATGATTTTCACACATCTGGATCTTATGAATGAATACTGCCGGAGCCCACCGGCAAAGTCGATCAGTCCCTGAAATGGGGAGTGAGGATTAAGAAAAAACAAGAAGAAAGACAAGAGACAAGAGGAAAAACTAGAGATAGCTTCGGGAGGACTGCAGTCAATACTGCAGCCTTTTTGGGAGGGCTGACAGGCACCCGCACTGCAGCAGCCCTGACGTTATTCAGCCCAGCCCTTAAATACCTTTTCCGAGCATCAGATCTTTACAAAGATAATCC
>PVJS01055964.1:0-12495 GCA_004027185.1 Glis glis
GCCTAGCCCAAATTATCAGGAATTCTAGACCCAGGTATACTTGACACCGATTGGCTGTTTCTAGGGGTTGCTAGGGACAAGATCAGATTAGCATACTTAATGGTTTCTACAGGGTATGGGGCAACAGGCTATAGAAACTTAACTTCTAGAAAAACAGATACTTAGGCCTATTCTACTTAAAGCTTTAACTAAAGCCTGTTCTGGCTTCACTTTGGTTCTTCAATGTGATGTTGTGAAAGTTGCCATGTTAAATCCAGGAACCCACTCTAGTAACTGTTCTCCAATATGCTTTCCTACCAAAGAAATATGTTCATTAGAAATAGGCATGTAGGGCTGGGGGTCTTGCCTACCATGCATGAGGCCCTTGGTTACGACGCCCAGCATCAGAAAGAAAGAAAGAAAGAAGAAAGAAAGAAAGAAAGAAGGAAGAAAGAAAGAAAGAAAGAAAGAAAGAAAGAAAGAAAAAGAAAAAAGGGCATGTAGGTGAGTTTATTAACTTCTGTGTCTTTAAACTCCTGATAGTATTTGTCCATAACATTTCTCTGTTTTCTATAACAATATCCTCTAAATATCCAACCAAATTCTCCATCAGAGGCAGGGGCAGTGGGAAGCTCTCTTCCTCTGAGGCATCTTCCTCTGAGCTGAGCTGGGTGTCAGGTGGGCTTTCTACACCACCTGCAGGCTGGGCAGAGCCCCCGCCTTCATGCAGGACGTTTCAGCAGGACAGCAGGGCAGGGAGGAGGCCTCACTGCCCAGCCAGGCAGTGCATGCACTGTGCACCACGGGCCTAGGCTCCAGCTGGGCCATACCCAGGGGCTGGGCCTCCACTTGTGGCCAGAACTCTTTGTGCCCACAGCTGGAGTTCCCACCACCACCATCAGGGATCCTGACTTTGATTTCCATTTTTTTTCTAAATTAATTTTCCTGATATTCATGAATAAAAATGATAAAAAGTGTCTATCTGGCCCTATAGGTAGTTTAAACTTAATCCTACCCACACTAACACATTTTGAAATCCAAGATCTTAGATTCCTATTTTATAGACTTTTAAGGATTAAATGGGCCAAGTCCATGGTGTTGAAGATAATTGTGTCCCACAAATCTCTTGTATTTGTGAGCCACGTCTCAGGGCAGACAAAACCACATGGCTCTTACCTGTATCTGCAGATACAGATGACCTCCCCAAACACGGAAAAGGAACAAGGAGGACAAAGTGGCTGATGGGAAGGTCCAGGGTTAAGAAAAGATGCATCAGGATTTTCATTCATTCTTTCACTCACAAATATTTGTGGGCTCTTCTTAGTGCTCGTGTTCAGGCATCTGGACACATCTATTCTTTCTTTCCTTAAGGACTTGCCCCACATGGCAGCACACACGAGGCCCTGTTTCACTCAGCATTGTCATCACTGTGGCCCAAACTCCTGACATGCAAAACTTAGAGAAAGAGGGTTTATGTGCTCATGGATCTAGAGATTTCAGAAGTCACAGTCCATTTTTGAGCTGGCTTCTAAGTAGGAGCCTGGGCTAAAGGTTCTCAGGGCATAAAGGCAGGGAGCAGAGAGCAAGGGGTCCCAAAGACAAGCTGCAGCTGGGCAGGTGGGACACACACTGTACCCAGCCACACCCCAAGGAATTCATCCCCTCCAGCCCTGCCCCACCTCTGAGCATGGCTGTCTCCAGCCCATGAGGTCTGGGGGATGGGTGTATGTGTGTGTGGCCGGGAGGAGGGGCTACTGGGAGTTGAACCCAGGGGCATTCTACTCTTAATTATAGCCCAAGCCCCTTTTATTTTGAAACAGGGTCTTGCTGAGTTACAGTGTGCTGGCCTTGAACCTGTGATCCTCCTATCAACCTCCCAAGTACGCCCAACTCTGGGGAACATTTTAAATATAAACCATAGCAGGTCCTGAAGCTGAGGATATGTACCTAAAGTTTGGATATAAGTCTTACTCAGCTTTTCACACAACACAAGTGCTAACTATTATTTTTAGTTGCCAAGTACACTTGGCCAGACCACCGGCCAACTCCCATTCCTTCTTCTACTGACAAATGTCATATCCCTGGGATGTGGCCTGGACCAGGTCATTGAAGATATTTAGGTATCTTCTCCGTAGATACTTCTTCCTCTGCTGAGGGAGGCCATGTGACCCTCTTCAAGCTATTTCACCAGGATTATTATAGATGGAGCTAGCAAAGATAGCCTGGCTTTTGGATACTAGAGTTAGAAGTTTATGAAAATAGATACTAGTGGTCCTGTTTCTTAGTCTTGTGGAGAATGCTTGTTCTCAGTAGGAGATAATAAAGCCACCAGTGATGGCAGAGATGAGAGAAGAAGAGAGAGGTGTTAAATGCTGTTTCCAGGTCTGAGGTTCTAAAAGCTGACAACGCTCCTCAGGAGTGTTAGTCAATGAAAGATTCTGGGCAGAGGAGGCTGCCTCCTCAACTCTGTATGACACTTCACCATCTGGAGCTCAGAGCAGCATTGTTCCTGCCCAGGGCTCAGAATGTGTCTTATGTAAACAGTTCCTTCAACCTCTGGCCCCAGGTTCTTATCTTCTACCAGTGATGTCCTCAACTCACATCTCCGGAGAAAAGCAACCATAATCAGGCATAGAAGAGCCTTAATCTCTAGGGAGACATTACCTCAAGGGAACCAAATCTGTGGAAATGTGACTCTTGTCTACCAAGTAAACAATCTTTCATATAATTAAACAAAACCTTTTTTTCTAACTGTAGTCTTTGCTATATATTTACATAACAAAAACATTCAAGAGGTTTAATCAGAACAAAGGAGTCATTTGTCCCAAATCTGTTTCTATGTTTTTGTGGGGAAAAAAATGTTGGCAACTTTTAAATGGCAATTTTTTAGTTCCCAGACTTCTAAATCCAGGAGCCAAGATTTAGTCCAAGCTGGAGCTCAGGTACCCTGCACCTTTCCTCTTCTGAGTAGTCTGTGCAAGAAGCTCTTCCCTCTTTATGTCCTACAAATGGAGCTGAGCCCACAGGGATGGCAGCATGGGTGACTCTCTTCCATTTTAATCCAATTTCACTCTAATGTTCCTGTGAAGATCATAAATATCTGAGTGGGGTTATTCTGTGACTAGTTAGAAATTTAAGATTGAAACATAGTGAAATGCCAAGGGAAGAAATAGAAATTTAGGAGCAACTCTAGTGCAGGCAAGAGTTGATTTAATCTGTCATGTAGTGGGTTCAGAATACTGCGACTTTAAGAACAATTGTGGCATGTTTCTTGGGGGGAAGGGACAAAGTCTCTCAAAGAGACCAGGTTAGAGCATAACCCAATCCTCATGGCTCTATTTGGTTGTACTTGAAGCTCTGCTAAATCCTTGCCCCACCTCTTTACATCAGTGCCAAATAACGGCTGCAGTCTCCATCAACCCCTTTCAACTTGAGTTCTCACAATAGCCCTCTCCTGAGTCATAATGCTTTCGCCACCTGACTGGGTTCCTGAACTGGCCCGCCTGTTATTTCTGCTTTTGCTCTTGGTATTAATAGTATGAAGAGGATTTGCATGCCTGTAATCCCAGGACTTGGGAGGCTGAGACAGGAGGATCATAGGTTGGAGGACAGCCTCAGCAACTTAGCAAAGCTCTCAGCAACTTAGTGAGACTCTGTTTTAAAATAAGAAATAAAATAGGGCTGGGGTATAGTTCATAGGTAGAATGCCCCTGGGTTCAATCCCCAGTACCACTAAAAGGGAGGCCAGGATTTTGACCCACTTGATATATGACACAAGATAGCTTTAATATTATTTGTTCTCATGATAAAAATGGATGGGCATTTAAAAGTAATGTTCATAGTAACATAATTAAGATTGTGTTGGGAAGTCACTTGATGGGAAGCTTAGCACAACAAGGCTCATATTTCACTTAGAGGGTATGAATTAATAATTAGATTGGCCTCAGTCTTCCTCCAGCATTATTCTGCTGTTCAGGAAGAGGCTTGAAGCACATACTGGGGAAGATTAAAAATTGGGTATATGCCATAGGTCCAGTGCCTGACTAGGAGAGTCTAGGCTGTTGAATTGCTAGAGATGATGGTATTAAATATTGTCATCTTGAGCTGGGTGTGGTGGCACACACCTGTAATCCAGTACTTGGGAGGCTGACACAGGAAGACTGCAGATTTGAGGCCAACCATGGCAACTTAGCAAGACTTGTTTCAAAATTAAAACTACGACAACAGAAATAATAATAATGATAATAAAGGGCTGGAGGTATAGCTTAGAGGTAGAATGTGCCTGGGTTCAATCCCCAGTATGTCCCCCCAAGTATATATCTATATTGTCATCTTGGAATCTTGCTGTGTCTGATACTATTTTTGGGTCACATAATGCTCATTCCACCCCTCCCACTCTCTACTGGCCTTTTTATAGTGGGTGACTCTATTATAGTGGCTGTAAAACCAAAAAATTCAATTTCCTAGCCTTTCTTAAAATTAAGATGACCATGTGATTTGGTTGTGGCCGTGAAGTCTGAGCAGATGGGATTTGGTGCCACTACTTCCCTTCATGTCTTTTCTTCTGGTGCACGGGATGCCATTTGGTACCATAAGCAACAGGTAGGCAAACAAATCAGAGTATGATAAATATGGCAGACCAGAAAGGTAGAAAGTGTCCAGGGGTTCTGTGCATTGTAAACACCAGCCCAGAACTGCCTTCCCTGGACTTGTGAAGAGCAAGACTGTCAACCTCTATTTCTTTAAGCCAGTGTCTGGTCCTTTTCCATGTTTCAGCAGACATATTCGTATGCTGCATGTGGGTAGATAGACAAAGTTGCTTAGGACTGAAAGTAATCTTACGTGTCTCAAGTGGCCCCCTCGGGACTACATGATCAGTGTCTCAGCTTACTTTTAACCATTCTGATTTAGGCCACATCGAGCTATGGTTTCTCTTCTCTGAGGCTGAACACTTCATTAACACATTGGAGTTTGAAGAGAATCTTGGAGGCAAGGAGGTACTGTCATGGCAGAAGGATCAATTCCTTCATTCAGGTTCAGCAGGGTTCTTGGCTTACTTGATGGTAAAGAATTTCAGCACGCGCCAGTCAAAGACATAGAGATTTATTTAGGCAAGTAAGAAACATTCAAGGGATAATTCAGGCCACCTCAAAAGTAAGAGAGGTGCCTTTGGGGGTTCGGGGCTCTTCTTTGATAGGGGGCTTTTATGAGGGGTGGACAGGAGGAGGTATGTGAGGATGACTTCAGTCCGGTAGTCACAAGGTGTTTTCTGGTCATCTGGTCACCCTCAGGGTCATCAAGCTGATCATGGGCTTTGATATCTGATCAATAGATAAGCTGGAAAGTCCCCCGAATTATAGGTTTCTCAAGATATTGTATCTGTCTTGTTAACAGTGCACAGGGCAATTAGGGTTTCTTTTGGTTAACTCTAGGATCTACAGATTTCCTAGGAATGTGGGAAAGACAGGCCTGGGAAAGAGAATGAGTTTGGGAAGTAAAGGTATGAGGAACTTTAGCACCAAGTTCTTATATTAAACTTATATTTTATACCTATTTCTATCTTTCTCCTTTCTACCTATTTATTTCTTCTATCCTACATCAGTACCTTAACCCAAGAAAGAAAGAATGGTTTGGTGACTGAAAGTCATGATAAAGGCAAAAAACAAATTAGTTTTTGTGAGGTAAAAGTGGGAAATGTGATAAGTTAAAAAGAAATTCTATTAAAATGGAGAGGTTTTTTTTTTTGGTGGTACTGAGGATTGAACCCAGGGGCATTCTACCTCCGAGCTACACCCCCAGCCCTATTTTTATTCTTTATTTTGAAACAGGGTCTCTCTAAGTTGCGGAGGGCCTCGCTAAGTAGCTGAGGCTGGCCGCGAACCTGGATCCTCTGTCTTAGCCTCTGAAGTACTGGGATTACAAGTGTGCGCCACCATGCCTGCCTTAAAATGGAGAGATTTCTGATGTAAAGAAATTGAGGATTGGGCATTGTGATGAGAAGATCAAAGTAAAAGTTCTGCAGGTGCCTGGCTAATGAAATGGAGATGGAGGCCTACAGAGTCATGGAAGGAAAGGAACGTGGGACTAAAGGGACTGGAGCTGTGAACTTCTCTTAGGTTGTAGGGAGTGTGTTAAGTTTTTCCTCATTTGTGACAAAATACCTGAGAAAAACAACTTAGAGGAAGAAAGATTTATTTGGCTCAGGGTTTCAGAGGTTTCAGTCGATGATTGGCTGTCTGCACTACTTTGAACCTAAGGCATGGCAGAACCTCATAGTAGAAGGAATAGTGGAGGAAAGCTGTTTACCTGATGGTAGCTGGGAAAGAGGGAGAGACACACACACACACACACACACACACACACACGAGAGAGAGAGAGAGAGAGAGAGAGAGAAAGATGAATTACACTTCTAGGGCATGGCCTACAGTTGTTATAGGGCCATGGGTTTCCCTTGGTTCTTGTTTCTCCAAAAGAAAGATTTCATCTGGAGGACGCAGATAGGGTAGGCATGAAAAAGCTTTATTGAGTATATTCCACTGGAGGGCCACAGAGCCGGTTAGTCTGGGAGTGGAGTAAAAGAGAGAGCCAAAAAAAAAAAAAAACCCACATGGTGGGCTTTTTATAACACCCAGAAATTGCACCACTTTTTATGTATAGTAATTTGGGTTTCCTGCCACGGCTTAGTGCGGCTGTGCAGGATTGAAGTCTCTGACCACTGCTGGGCGAGGCAATTCCTGTATTTCCTTTTGAGGAGGCTTTTCTCTGCCCTGTTTGTTTCTATCTAGCTACCTAATACAGTGACCTGCTTCTTCCAACTAGGCCCTACCTCCTAAATTTTCCACTTCCTCCCACTAATGTCATCGAATTATTAATTCATCAATAGATTAATTCACTGATGAGGTCAAAGCCCTCATGATACAATTAATTTCCAAAAGTTCCTCCTATGGACATTACTGCAGAGGGACCCAGGCTTCAGCTCATGAGCCTTGGGGGACATTCCAGATCCAAACTATGACAGAGGATATTGGTATACAGAAAAAACATGCTGTAGAAGGCTGGAGGTATTGAAGGAGAAGGAAGAGGTTTTTGCTAGATGAGAACTATAATGCTGTGAGGTGGAAGAAGGGATTTAGATTGAGGATGTACATTCCAAATGATGAGACTGGAAGGGAGGGTGCTGGAGTTATTGTCTGGAAGTAGCATTGGGATTTTAGGAGACAACACACTCTTAGGAATGGGCCTTATGTGTTTGGCTTCTCTTATCCTGCTGTACCCCATCCTCCCCTTGACCTTTTTCTGCTCCTCCTCTTCTGGTCAATATAGGTCAGATTGTAGCAGTGCAAATAAAGTAAATAGAGGAGCAAGCAGATTTCTCTGAACCATCTTCTCTGATCAGGAATGAATAACAACTTAAAGTAATAATTATTGCTTTTAATTATACTATAGATATATAGTACATAGATAATACTGGTGTCAAGGAAAAAAGTCAAAATGAGTAGTGTTGGTTCAGGGCACTTAAAATGAAGTAGGGAGGTCATTGTGTTTTTTTAAAATATACTTTTATTGGTGCATTGTAATTGGACATCATAGTGAGGTTCAAAGATAACAAACACACATGCACACAGCACTTGGTGTGATTCCTTCTAGATCCCTCCTTCCACACACTACTTGTTAGTGAGATTGGTAGTGATACCTTCATATTTGGACACAGTATTATTTGAACGGTTTCCTTCCTCGACCTTCTTTTTCTCCTCCTTATCTCTCTCACCCAACCCCCTCCATTATTCTACTGGTCTCTCTCCTCATTTATCTAAAGTCCCTTTTGTTTTCCAATTTCTCTCTAGCTTCCACATATGACCCTTGACTTTCTGAGACTTGATGATCTCACTTACTGCAATATTCTGTAGTTCCATCCATTTTCCTGCAAATAACACAATTTTGTTCCTCTTAATGGCTGAGTAAAATTCCATTGTGTGTATAGACCACAGTGTCTTTATCTGTTCATCTGTTGGTGGACACCTAGGCGGGTTCCATAGTTTGGCTGTTGTGAAATGTGCTGCTATAAACTTGAATTTGCATGTATCACTACTGTATTCTGACTTTAATATTTTGGAAAGATATTGAGGAATGATATAGCTGGGTCATATGGTGGTTCTCTTCCTATTCTTTTGGAGAACCAGGGAGGCCATTTTAAAATCAGATCTTTAAAGCATCTGCAGCTGAACCTTTGAATAGGGCTGCAGACATACCCACTGAGGAGGTAGAAAGAAGTAGGCAGATAGGGCTGGAGGGCCACATGGAAAGTCTTCATTTCCTGAGAGGCAACAGATGTTAACCAACTCCCAAAACTCCTGAAAGGACCAGACCTCCTAAATGTTGAGTGCTAGGGTTCACAAAACTCCAGTGGTTCCTGCTGATAAGTGATCCCAGGAGATTCCCAGGAGAGTCCAGGAAACAGTGTTGGGGATCCCAACTGGAGAAAGGAGACACAAAAATAACACTAAGTCCCAGGAAACTGCCTTTCACATCCCAACTGGAAAAGGAAACAAAGAAGTATATAAACCCCTAGACAGGATGCTTTATTTATTTATTTATTTATTTATTTATTTATTTTTTGCAGTACTGGGAATGGAATCCAGGGGCATTCTACCTCTGAGCTACACCCCCAGACCTATTTTTTATTCTTTATTTTGAAACAGGTCTCTCTAAGTTGCAGAGGGCCTCACTAAGTAGCTGAGGCTGGCTGCGAACCCGGATCCTCCAGTCTCAGCCTCCCAAGTATTGGGATTACAAGCATATGCCACTATGCCCGGTTTGACAGGATGCTTTAAACAGTTACCCATTCTGAGAACCTCTCTCTTTCTTTCTCTCTCATCGCGTTGATTTTCAGAGAAAATGGTGTGTAATTGATGGCACTTGGCCAGGGCAACTCCTGGGTAGTGACCAGAAGATACCCGCTGGCCATGGAGTCCGACCGAGGTCCCTAGGAGTGGCCTGTACCTCTCTTCAGTGGATCACGAGGATTCTGGGAGAAAGCAGTTTGCAATTGACGAGCATGACTTGGGATACTCCCACATAGTGTCCAGAAGGCAACTGCCGGACTCTAGGGTCCCCAATGCCTGCAAGGGTGATCTGCCTCTTTTTCCTCTTCCCCGTTCTCTGTACAATAAACTCCTCACTCGCCTTTCTGTTGTCTGCTAGTGTCATTCTTAGTACTTCATAGACAAGAACCCTGGTAAGGAAAATGTCCATTTCACCACTGTCCAGATGCAGCTGACCTTTGGAACATTTTTTTTATTAATCTCTACTGACCTTCTATACAATGGACCCCTTCCCCCCAAACTATACAGACACTGGAACAGCACCCAATACCTTTCTTACAAGACAGTTTAACTTTTGCCAATACTAATCATAATTCTTGACTAACAAGTGAATTAATTTTCAACTCCTCTTGTTGGGTCCTCACCCTGGTACTGGAGATTAAATTCAGGGGTATTCTGCCACTGAGTTATATCCCTAGTCCTTTCTATTTTTTATTTTCAGACAGGGTTTCTCCCTAAATTTCTCAAATTGGTCTCTGGCCTCAGACCTGAGACCTACTGCCTCAGCCTTCCAAATAGCTGGGATTACAGGCCTGTGCCACTGCACTCCCACAGTTTAAAGCTATGAATACATCCACCATTTTGTAAAACCTGGGAGAACATTTTCAAGACTGTTTGAATTTGTGTTTTCCCTGATTGCAATCCTAATAACTCCCAAATTAATGTAATTTTATTTGTTCTCGACTAGGTCTATTTTATTCTTTTTCTCTTTTTGGTATTGGAGATTGAAGCCAGGGGCATTCTAGCTCTGAGCTGTACCCCCAGCCCTATTTTATTTTTTTATTCTGAAACAGCATCTCACTCAATTATGGAGGGCCTCACCAAGTTGCTGAGGCTGGCTGTGAACCTGTGATCCTCCTGTCTCAGCCTCCCAAGTACTGGGATTACAAGCATGTACCACCACATCTAGCTCTATTTTATTCTTTTTTTTTTTTTTTTTTTTTTGCGTGGAACTGGGGATTGAACCCAGGGGTATTCTACCTCCAAGCTACACCCCCAGCCTGATTTTCTGTTCTTTATTTTGAAACAGGGTCTCACTAAGTTGCGGAGGGCTTCGCTAAGTAGCTGAGGCTGGCCGCGAACCCAGATCCTCCGGTCTCAGCTTCCCAAGTACTGGAATTACAAGCGTGCGCCACCACGCCCAGCTTCTATTTTATTCTTGATTGACATAGGTATTACAGAGGCTACCAATTTCTCCCTATTGCAACTGTGGAAGCAATAATAAAACCAAGAGCCCATTATCCAGAGAAGTGTTTGGTCAGAAAATGAGAAGTCAGAAATAACTCTCAGATCAGCTTCTCCCTAAACAAAGGAGGAGAGTTAGAGTAGGGGAAGGAAGAGGAGGAATTTTAGTAGGAAGGAGGAGGATTATTCTTGATTTTGGGGGGAGGAAGTTGAGTCCCTCTTAGAGGTGAGGGGACCGCTTTCTTTTGACCTTTATATGGGGCTGGTTTCAACTGGGGTCAGAGGTGGACTGGACAAAGAGAGCCCTGGCAGGAGGGGAATTTTATTAGGGTTAGGATTATTAGGTTTTATTAGGTTATTAGGTTATTAGGTTTTTATTAGGTTATTAGGTTATTAGGTTTTATTAGGGTCGTATAATATAATGAGATGGTAATGAGTTCAAGGTTAACAGTAAGTCCACAGAGTGGCCTTTATGGCTAAAACTGATTTTTGCCCACTTCCACTCTGCAACTGGCTGCGCAAAGCCTCAGAGGTCCCAGATATCTGCATGGCTGGCTAGGTGGGTGTCTGGTCTGGAACAGAGCACTGGTGAGCAAAAAGAATTGTTTCTCAGGAGTTTGAGAGGGTGCTGGTGACAGACAATCGCATTGTTGAACACATAATAGGTGTCTGACACTACTCAAAGTGCTATACATATTAACTCATTTAATCTTCATAAGACCCCAATGGACTTTATGTTAAAGCATCATTAGGCATTATGATTTTGTGTGTGAAAGGCAAAATGCACTGGTCAATTGAGATGATTTTATTTGGAAAATTGCAATGGGGAAAACATTTACTAATGAGAAATGCCACATACATTAAAGAACAGGGAAGAATGGGGGTTTTACAGTGGCAGATAAAGAAGAGAGCCATGTGGGAGATAAGAGGAACGAAGGAGACACCTCAGAACATTTGAGGCTGGGATTGTGCTTTAGAGTTAGCTATTTCCCTAAAAATGGCACCAGAGTGGTACAAAAGGGTACAAGAATTTCTTAACAATCACTGTTCAGAACATAGGGATCAGAAAAAAATTTGACACTGTCAGGTCATTGAAGAATGAGAGGAACATATGAATGTAGAAAACTATACTAACTCTATACCCCTAAGCCCCACCCTTTTAATGAATTAAGGGCAGGGCCTATTATTCTCTAAGTCATTTAAAATTCTCTACTGTTAAATTTCAGGAGGAAAAAACTTAGGATCATCCTCAGATCTATTTTTTTTTTTTTTGGCAGTGCAGGGGAGCTAGAACCCAGGGCCTCACACAATGCTAAGCTGTACCACTGAGCTACCCCCATTCCCCAGTCTTCAGTGCTACCTTTTAAGAAAAGCCAAATATCTGCTAGATAATTGAGAAGTGATTATTTATAATACAAAGTGATTAAAGTGTTGTGTGTGTGTGTGTGTGTGTGTGTGTGTGTGTGTATGTGTGTGTGTGTGTGTGGTACTGGGGATTGAATCCAGGGGCATTCTATCTCTGAGCTTCACCCCCCAGCCCTATTTTTTTTATTCTTTATTTTGAAACAGGGTCTCACACTAAGTTGCGGAGGGCCTCACTAAGCAGCTGAGGCTGGCCATGAACCTGCGATCCTCCTGTCTCAGCCTCCCAAGTACTGGGATTAAAAGCATGCACCACCATGCCTGGCTTGTGATTAAAGTTTTTAAAAGACTTTCCAATGATATATTTTTGGTGTCAACAGTGAGAGGCCACCCAACACATAACAACAAGAAAATAAACATTGCCCTCTGGGAAAGCAACTCTCAATGACTACAAAACAAAACAAGACAAAATCCCAAAAGACAGGAACTGTGTCTGCCTAGGTTGTAGGTTCTTCCCAGAGCATCAGATAGTGCTTTGAAGTGCCAAGTTTGTGATCCACCAAAGACCACCAGGAGCCGATTCCGATGCAAAGCACATGAGGGTCCTTTATTCAAGCTCGAGCTTGGGCTCCTAACGTGCACCACCACAGTGGTCACAGAGAGAAGCCACTTGCTCTCCAAGAACAAAGCTTTTATCCCTTAAGGAGGCAGCCCACCCCACCTTTACATTGATAGGTTAGTTTAAAACATAAGCTTGTTGGCGTTCCCTGGTTGGTTTAATTTTCGCGCCTTAGGTAGGGGTCATCATTAGGGAAGCATTAACCTTATATGGTGACATTGAAGCTGATTGGTCGGGCCCGCAGTACCT
>PVJS01055965.1:0-12495 GCA_004027185.1 Glis glis
AACGCCCCTGTGTTCAATCCCCGGTACCGCAAAAAAAAAAAAAAAAAGAAGGTCAAAGGGAAAGGAGGTTTCAGGGGGTGGAAATGTGTCCATTGACTGAGGCTGATCACAAGGTCCAGCAGGGTGGGGATTGGGGTGAAGCTGAGGAAGGCAGATGTTCTGGCAGAACAGGGAAGGCCTGAAGGGCCAGGAAGCCCCCGTAGGCATGATGGAGGAGCTGGGCTGTGTTGACTAAGGAGGAGCTCTAAGTTCAGAGTCTTGGAGATGAAACAAAACTGCATGAATCAAAGTTCTCTGCTGGGTAATGCCCTGAAAATTGGAAACTTTTTGGTGATGAAGATCTCCCTGGGTTAGATGGTGAAATGGCTATGGTGCCAGTATATTAGAACAAAGGGTTCTCAGTGAGGAGGATGTCCCCAACCATGAGGACAAAAGATCAGGACAAAAAGCCAGTGCAGACATCACTGAGGAGGAGGAGAGATTGTCTACAAGATCAGTAGTGATTCAAGGGTAGCCAGAGAGGACATGGGTGAGCAGTGGCAATAAGAAACCATGGTGGAGCAGCCCCTGGCAGAGGGTGGGGTCCTGCAGGGCTCTGACGCAGGAGCCCTCTGTGAAGGATTCTGTTCTCTGTGCAAGGCAGTCAGGGGAAGAAGTCGAGGCATTCGATAAGGTAGTGACTGAGCCAGGCGTGGTGGCGCACACCTGTAGTCCCAGTACTTGAGAGGCTGAGACAGGAGAATTGTAGGTTCAAAGCCAGTCTCAGAAACTTTGTGAGGCTCTCAGCAACCTAGTGAGACCCTGTTTCCAAATAAGAAATAAAAGCCAGGTGTGGTGGCACACGCTTGTAATCCCAGTACTTGGGAGGTTGAGACTGGAGGATCTGGATTCACTGCCAGCCTCAGCTACTTTGTGAAGCCCTCTGCAACTTCGTGAGACCCATTTCAAAATAGAATTAAAAAAATAGGGCTGGGGGTGTAGCTCGGAGGTAGAATCCCCTTGGGTTCAATCCCCAGTACCGCAAAAAAATATATATATACAAACAAATAAGAAATAAAATCAGGCTGGGGGTGTAGCTTGGAGGTAAAATGCCTCTGGGTTCAATCCACAGTACAACAACAACAACAAAAAAAGATAAGGTAGTGACTTCTGAGGCTTCCCCAAGATTAGATGTTAAAGAGTGACTCTTCCTCTGCCTTCTTGATGCTTTGTTAAGCTTCGGTTGGTTTAAGCCAACACAGAAAAAAACAATGCCCCAAGGGAGTCTGAACATTAAGCATAATCAGTGATCCACGCGAATGGATCTTCGATATGATGTAATGGAGATACAGTGAGAGAACACTGGCCTGAATCACAGGAGGGTCCCCCAAAGAGCAGTCTTTGCAGGCCGTAGAAAAAAACAAGTGGTGGTGCACATCTGTACTCCCAGTATTTGGGAGGCTGACACAGGAGGATTGCAGGTTCAAGGCCAGTCTCAGCAACTTAGTGAGACCCTCAGCAACTTAGCAAGACCCTGTTTCAAAATAAAAAATAAAAAGGGCTGGCTGTGTAGCTTGGAAGTAGGATGCTCCTAGGCTCAATCCCCAGTACAAAATAAATAAATTAATTAATTAATATTAATATCCCATAGAGATGCAAGTGCAAGGATCCTTGGGATTTGACATTCATGTGGAGAACTTGATATCTTGCTTGAATACTAGAGTCAGTCTTCTTATATTTAGGATACTGGCTGAGACCGCCACCATTTTGAATGGCCATAGGTGACTTGTGTCTTCGCTTGTCTATGTAAGAGTGCTGTCCAAAAGAAAATGTAATGAATGTCATGAAATGTAATGAATGTCGTGAATGAGCCATGGATGCCATTTTAAGTTTTCTAGTAGCTACATTTTAAAAAGTCAAATGAAACAGGCAAAATTAATTTTAATCATACATGTTATTTAGTTCAATAAAACCAAGACACTTCAACATGACATCAAACTTTTAAAATGATGGAGATCATTTTTTGTACTTTCTTCAAAACGTGCCCAACTCAATTTGGTCTGGCGCCATTTCAAGTGCTCAGGAGCCGCTTGTGGCTGGTGGCCGCCATATTGGATGAAGCAGGTATACAGTTTAATACACACCTGTATCAAAAGTGCAGTACAGATTATATGTACCTGGGGAAATTAGGAAGGGGCAGAGATTAAGAAAGGCTGAAGTGGTCAGGTTGAGGAATTCTTCCTGGAATTTAGGATGGAGTTTAAAATGAGGATGAGAGGAAACCAGGTGGGAATAGGCCATTGCAAAGCAAAAAGGCTTTGGGAGAGGAGAGAAGAAAAAGGAGTAGAAAACACAACTGAGCAAGAACAAAGGGAACAGAGAGTCAAGACTCCAAGTGTCTAATTTGCTGAGAGCAGCACGGCGATTGCTCTCCATCTTTATATTTCTTGCTATTTGGGGTGCGGCCGCCATGCCCACGTTTCCATGTGGCCCAAGTCCCCCCACTGTCAGTCGCTGCAGCAGGCTCGGCTGAGCTGGGTTGCACTGAGGAAATGTTGATGATCTATAACTGGCCTTTGAATTTTCAGATTTGTTCTTCCCTCTACAGCTTTGGATCCTGTATCCAGCAATGTTTTATGAGTGACTGGGTGGGGGGGGGACGGGGAAAAAAAAAGGAAAGAAAATGTCCTCACCAAACAAAAACAGTATTTTCAGAATTCACTCTGCTGCTTTCAGACTGTTTCCATCAACCCTCTTATTCATTTTGATTTATTTCCATCCATAAGCAGGCTAACGCTTCTCTATGCTTTTATTGTTCTCCAAGAATAGGCCTTCTATGGGAGGAAATAACGTCTCCACGACCACCACTTTGCTCCATGCCCATCTTCATTAATCTGCAGCCACAGTGCGGGCTTTTAACAGCGAGCACTTTTGATGGGAATTGAATTTGATATTGCATTATGGTCGTAGGGAGTCTCACAATAGGCTGAGTTCTTTTCTGTGACGGAGCACAATCAGGGAGACCCAATTAAATAATTTAGTGCAATAATGGAGAACAAAAGCGTATGAGGGCTTAAAGCGAGGGCTTCGGCGTTTGTATGCTCCCTCTTCTGTATCATGTTAATTAATTTGCCTCAAAACCCAAAGAAAGAACACAATGTGGAACAGCAGAGCTCATCTATGACATGTAGACACTTTCCACGCAGGCGCCACACCGGCTGGGCCCGCAGGAAAAGGGCGGTGGATCAGTTTCCCCCAGCTGCTGTAACAAAACGCCCTGAAGCATGTAGTGGGAGACAAGAGAAATGTGTTCTCTGACAGTTCTGGAGTCTAGACATTCAAAATCGAGGTGCCAGCAGAGCTGCACTCTCCCTGAGACTCTGTCCTGTCTCTAGTTTCAGGTGGTGGCCGCAGACCCTTGGCATTCCTTGGCTAGTGGCTGCAGCTCTCTAGTCTCAGCGTCTGTCATCGCCTGGTGTTCTCCTTCCGTGTCTCCATCTTCCCCGGTGGTTTCCTCTTCTTATAAGGACAAAGGTCGCATTGGAGTAGGGCTCACCCTAATGACTTCATTTTAACTTGATTACATCTTGCAAAGACCCTATTTCCAAATAAGGTCACATACCAGGTACCCATAAATTAGGACTTCAGCATATCTTTGGGGGGTGAGGAGCACAATTTAACTAATAATGGCTAATCTATGCATTTCCACATAAAGATTAAAGTTAAACCTGGCGTGGTGGCACACACTTGTAATCCCAGTATTTGGGAGACTGAGACCAGAGGATCACAGGTTCGCGGCTAGACTCAGGTACTTAGTGAGGCCCTCCACAACTTAGTGAGACCCTGTTTCAAAATAAAGAATAAAAAATCGGGTTAGGGGTATAGCTCAGAGGTAGAATGCCCCTGGGTTCAATCCCCAGTTTCACACACACAAAAAAAAGATCAAAGTTGCTACTTGTGCTGGTTCTGAATGATCCCTGGCTTGGTCCAGGTGACAGTTACCATCGTTGCTACCTGCGCAGTTGAAGAGGGAATGGGAATTCCATGATACGATGAACTGGGGATGGGAAAATGAAGTTAGCAGTCAAAGAGACAAACTGGGCATGGTGACACATGCCTGCAATTCCAGTACTTGGCAGGCTGAGACAGGAGGACTGCAGGTTTGAGGCCAGCCTCGGCAACTTAGTGAGACCCTGTCTCAAAATAAAAAATAAAAAAGGGCTAAGGGTGTAGCTAGAATGCCCCTGGGTTCAGCCTCCAGTACCGAGAGAGAGAGAGAGAGAGAGAGAGAGAGAGAGAGAGAAAGACCTGGTCAGACTACAAGCACACCAGAAACCTCGCTCCTCAACTCTGACTCCTGCATTTGGGACCTAAGAATGGTCTTTGCTCCTGCAACGGGCACTTCAGGGTGGGGAGAACTGGGTGGGGGTGTTTGACTTCATGCATTCGATCATCATTTCCAATCCTGACCCCTGGCTACAACGTCTCTTTCTTTCTTTTTTTTTCTTTTGTGGTATCAGGGATTGAACCCAGGGGCATTCTACCTCCGAGCTCCACCCTCACCCCTATTTTTTTTTTTTTGTGGTACCGGGGATTGAACGCAGGGGCGTTCTACCTCTGCGCTACACCCCCGGCCCTATTTTTTTTATGCTTTATTCGAAACCGGGTCTCACGAAGTTGCAGAGGGCCTCACTAGGTAGAGAGAGAGAGAGAGAGAGAGAGGAGAGAGATAAATCGCGCGCGTGCGCCCGCGCATACGCGCTGAGGTTGGCCACGAACTCGGATCCTCCGGTCTCCGCCTCCCAAAGTACTGGGATTACAAGTGTGCGCCGCCACGCCCGGCTTTTATTCTTTATTTCGAAACAGGGTCTCACTAAGTTGCGAAGGGCCTCACTAAGTAGCTGAGGCTGGCCATGAACCCGGATCCTCCTGTCTCAGCCTCCCAAGTACTGGGATTACAAGCGTGCGCCACCACGCCCGGCTTACAAGATCTCTTTCTTCAAAGCTTGTCCTGGGTTGATGCAAAACATGATAAAATATACACCCGCAAAGGGGTAGCGCTAAGTGGTGGCAGATGCAGAATTAGTTACGTCGGTCAGCCTACACCAAGCGGTATATCAGAGCGCTTTCCTCTTGCCTGTGACCTGAGTACATGGCATCTCTCTGTAGTCTGCTGCTGCAGGAGTGTACCTTTCTAAAATTTAGCTAAATTGCCGGGCCTGGGGGCGTGGTGGCGCACACTTGTAATCCCAGTACTTTGGGAGGCGGAGACTGGAGGATCCCGGTTCGCGGCCAGCCTCAGCTCTCTCTCTCTCTCTCTCTCTCTCTCTCATTTTCTCTCTCTCTCTACTTAGTGAGGCCCTCCGTAACTTCGTGAGACCGGTTTCAAAATAAAGTATAAAAAATAGGGCCGGGGGCGTAGCGCGGAGGTAGAACACCCCTGGGTTCAATCCCCGGTACCGCAAAAATAAATAAATAAATAAATAAATAAATAAATAAATAAATAAAATGTAGCTAAATTAATGGCGGTGATTTATGTTCACAGCAAGGGAGGAATGATAACTTAGTAAATGTACTTATTAGACAGCCTGGCAGTAAAAGGAGCCAAATGGGATTTATCAGGCGAGCAGTGGTTTAGAGGTCAAGGGGTCTTGGGCCACATGTGGGCTCACTTCTCAGAGGGTCAGGTCGCCAGCTGCCTGGGAGCTGATCACACTCCCCCGCTCCTGGTAGAGGTCAACATCACCCACACGGCGCTCTTCAACATGCTTACATCATGGCGCCTGTAGAAAAGATAATACCTGTGCAGTACCCTGGGTGAGCAGACGGTACTGTTCACTGGTCACTCGAGTCCCACCTGATCTGACTGAAGGCTAGGCCAGTATCTTAACACCACATGGTAGTGTTTGTCAACCCCGCAGCTCACTAAAATCACTTGGGAATTGGTACAAACAAACAAACAAATGAAAAAACAGCACAATTGGTGTGGCCCCAGTGCCTGGGCTCTGGCCCTGGCATAGGGATATTAAAAAAGTGCTCCAGGGCCAGGCGTGGTGGTGCACGCTTGTAATCCCAGTACTTGGGAGGCTGAGACAGAAGGATCTGGGTTCGTGGCCAGCCTCAGCTACTCAGTGAGGCCCTCTGCAACTTAGTGAGACACTGTTTCAAAATGAAGAATAAAAAATCGGGCTGGAGGTGTAGCTCGGTGGTAGAATGCCCCAGGGTTCAATCCTCAGTACCACACACACACACACACACACACAAAAGATGTCCCAGGGGATTCTCATGTGCAGTGGTGGGGGGGAGACGCACTGCAGGAGGGAGGTCTTGAAAATTTGGGCAAGCCATTATTTTGTAGAAGTCAGATTATTCAGCCTCAACAAACATAACTAGAACACCTGTCCCAGAGGTTATTTTAATCTATTTAGTATTTTTGTGAACAATGTTTATCTCTGATAAAATATAAAGAGGCTTTGCCATTTGAAGTGTATAATTTAGTGGCCTTAAGTACATTTACAATGTTGTGTAACTATCACCACTATCCACTTCTAGAACATTCCCATCATTGCAAATAGAAACTCTGGACTTATTAAACAATTACTCCCCAGTCCCCCTTCCCGCAGCCCCTGGTAACCCCTGTTCTGCTTTCTGTCTTTATGAATGTGACTACTTGAAGGGGTTCCTCGTCTTAGTTGAGGCTGCTAGAACGAATCGCTGTACACTGGGCGGCTTTAGCAACAAACATTTATTTCACATGGTTCTGGAAGCTGAGGTCCTAGACCAGGGTGCCAGCGGGACCAGGTGCTGGTGAGGGTCCTCTTCAGGATGTAGATGGCCAACTTCTGATGGTGTCATTACATGGCAAAAAGAGGCTGAGAGAGTCCTCTAGGGTCCCTTTCTAAGGGCACTCATCCCTTTCATGAGGCTCCACCCTTGTGATTCAATTACCTCCCGAGGGTCCCACCTCCTGTGTCCTCTATGGTTCAACATGTGAATTGGGGGAGGGGCACACACATTCACTCCATAAGACTCACAGAAGTGGAGTCATACAGTATTTCTCCCTTCTATATCTGGTGTAGTTTGCTTAGCAAAATGCTATCGATTTCATCCATGTTGTAGCATATATTAGAATTTTATTCCTTTTTAAGGCAGAATAATATTCCTGGTATGTACATATCACGGTTGGTTTGTTTATTCATCTGCTCCTGGACATGGGGTTGTTTCTGCCTTTTTCCGATTGTGAATGATGCTGTCATGAGGATGGTGTACAGATACCTGTCTGCTTTACTGCGTTTGGTCCTTTTGAGTATATACTTTGGAGAGGAATTGCTGTATCATCTAGCAATCCTATATTTACTTTTTTGAAGAATTGCCACCCTGTTTTCCACAGCGGCCACATCCTTTCACATTCCCATCAGAAATGCATGCGGGTTTCAATTTCTCCATATTCTTGCCAGCACTTGTTATTTTCTGTTTTTATTTTAAATAGTTATCCAAAAGAACATAAAGTGGTATCTTTTTATGGTTTTGATTTGCATCTACTTCATTTAGTTGCTCACAATAACGCTAGGAGGTGAGTAGTATTATTGCCCCTGACTTTAGAGAAGAGGAAACTGAGTCAAGGAACCCGTCTACGGTGACATGAACAGCGGTGTCGCAGGGCCAGGGTGTGAAGCCAGGACCTCTATAGGTACTAGTGGAAATGTCTGTTTAAATTGATCCTGTGGATAACTGTCTTAAAATGAAAAATCCTTTCATTAAGTAAACAACTTGCTTTCATCTTCTAAGTTCAGGTGGCCCTAATTTGCTTACATCAAAGTTCTGTTGCTTAGCACCAGATGTGGGCCTTCCATTTCTGCAAGCCTTTCTTTTTTTTTTTGCGGTACTGAGGATTGAACCCAGGGGCATTCTACCTCTGAGCTACACCCCCAGCCCTATTTTTTTTATTCTTTATTTTGAAACAGGGTCTCACTAAGTTGTGGAGGGCCTCACTAAGTAGCTGAGGCAGGCTGTGAATCCGGATCCTCCGGTCTCAGCCTCCCAAGTACTGAGATTATAAGCATGTGCCACCACACCTGGCTCTACAGTCGCCGTTCTTGAACTTTGAGGTGAAGGATTATCTTCAACCATCGTACCTCGATGCTCCTGGTCATTTTGCATAAAGGAGGGTTTCAATATCTCACTTTCATTTCAGATGAGTTATAGATGTGAGCCCTTCCTAGTTCTTACCTGATGGATTTTTTTTTTTTGGTACTGGGGATTGAACCCAGAATCATTCTACCTCTGAGCTACACCCCAGCCCTTTTTTAAAAAAAATCTCTGTTTTGAAACAGGTTCTCGCTAGGTTGCTGAGAGTCTTGCTAAGTTGCTGAGGCTGGCCTCAAACCTGAGATCCTCCTATCTCAGCCTCCCAAGTACTGGGATTACAGGCCTGCAGCACCACACCCAGCCACCTAATGGAATTTACCCAAATATTTCTTAAGGTGCTCAATACTCAATTATGACCTCATTCCTCTTGCTAAGTTCCCTGGGACCACACTTTTCAGAGCATGCTTCTGTGATATTTGGGTGAATCAGCGACGGAGGTGGATCTGAAGGCTACCACTGGCCTCACTGGCCACGTTACTATATCTGACTCATTCCATTTCTACCATCTGATGCCACAGATTGAGCTGGGGGTGGAACAAACCTTCATCGCTTTCCCAACCCATTTGGGAGGATTTGCAAATTACTTTTATTAGTGCCGTCCGTTCCGGTGGCTCTTTGGGCCATAATTGAAATAAACGAGGCATGCTTTTATGACATTGTATTTCTGATTCCCCTACAAGAGGAGGGAGACAGAGGAACACAGACTAGTTTGCTCAGGACTTCTTCAATGCCCGCAGTAAGAGTTGGTGGAGGGGTGGTGTGGGGTGGGCAGTAAAGAGAAGGGAAGGGGGAGAAACAGGGGGGACAGCCTGCACTTCCCCACATTCTCAATTAATTCAGGCTAAAAGCATCACTCTTATTCAGCAGCAGTTAAAATAGGCCGTGATGAGAGCATGACAATTTCCAGCTAAACTAGAGGATAATTAGAAATGCCCTGTAGCAGGCAAGTCAGTGCTTCAATTTATTTGCTGTTTATTACCAAGTCCCTGCCCCTTGGGTGTAATGACTATAAAACCAGGCCGGCAGCTTCCCGGGTTTGATTTAGTGCTGTAAATGGTGCTCAGAGAGTAGATTAAGCTGGAATGTGATCAAACCTTATTTGCAATCCGATTATACAAACTGCTCTTTGCACTGACCAGATTGAAGTAATTTCCCTATAGAAACGTTACACTCACTTTGGTGTAAAAATGATTAACATTTCCCGACTGCAGGTCAGCCTTTCACTTCCGCCGTAAGCCTTTATCGGGCGATATGCCCATCTTTCTCTGGGGTTTGTCTCATTCGCGTCCTGCCTGGTGTTTAACCACGGTGTGGCATCTCGACCCAATTTAAAGGAAAAAAAAAATGAAGTAACCTCTCAGGCTCTTAGTGATGAATAATGACATACATAAACACCCTGGAAGAAGAGGATTAATAGCATATTTTCTTCCAGTTTGATTGTTCAACATCATTGACTTGTTTAATGACCTGATGGAGAACTCTTGTGGACCGCCGAAGAAATTTCCCTATCTCCTTGGAAGGGGCCGTGGAGGTTCTTAGCGACAAGCATCTTCAACCTCAGAGGGGCTGATTTATGGGGACCAGTATCAACCACGGTGCCACCCTTCTCGAAGTATTTAAATACCAACGGCTACTACTAATCCTTCCTCTTTTAAATAATCACCCACATAGGGCGACTGGGTCTCCAGCACCCCCCTCCCCTTTACCATATCAGGATTTCTGGCTGTGAAAGCGGTTTTCCTACATTTAGCCTCTGGTAATGAAACGTGACCAACTCCATGCTAAACACTGAAAGCAAACCCTTGGCTCCGCACATATTTTTGTGACAATCAAAGAAAATATTTGAGTCTGAAATTCATTATCATAGCCGAACTCCAATACCCGCAATAACATGTTTTGTTGTACAACATATTTAAGCTGATTTTCTTCAAACATTTTTGGCTTTAACTCTTTAAAAACCATCCACGCTCTCTAAACGTTCCCAGGCTCCAGCTGGATGGTTGCAAAACAGAGCCCGGCAGGATCTCCTCGTCTTCAGTGAGTGTCCCCCAGTGACTGAAACACACAGATGGCATGGAACCGAAAGGGCCACACTTAGATAAATTCTTCATACAGCATTTTTCGGTGAAATGTATGTGATACATCAATTATATCCAAAGTCTGTGCAGATTGGAGGAGGAGACTACATTTTGTATTTTTTCCATGCCAGAAAAGACTGTATTTCTCAAGGAAATACTTCTCAGGAAGCTCCATGGTAACAAAACCATACCATTTTTTTTTTTTTTTAGCCGTGTCGCTGATTTTCTTCAGAATTTACAGCCTGCAGAATGTGGAGGAAATGACCTCAGACACTTGGACCCAAAGCTTTGGGAGCAGGCTGATACATTCTTTTCTTTCCAGGAATTCAGGAAACATTTTGGAGCCAAAAAGTACAGTGTTTAGGACTAAATTGGATCCTTCCCCGGGGACTTGAAGATGGATATAGTGGCCAGAGTTTATATTATCAATTAGAAGTCAGAAAATGAGTAACCAAAAATGTCTCCTTGTTTTATCATCTCCTTTTGTAGCAATGATTCATTCAGATAGAAATCGGTCTCTCGAAAGTCATAAAATCTTTCTTTCTTCTCTTTCCTTCCTTCCTTCCTTCCTTCCTTCCTTCCTTCCTTTCTTTCTTTCTTTCTTTCTTTCTTTCTCTTTCCTTCTTTCTTTCCTTTTTCAGTTACAAAGGAAACACTCTTTTATAAAGCCTGAGAAAAACACACTGAACCTTAAAGTGACTATCTCAACACTCCACCTGACGATGTTAAGTTCTGCCTATAGCTTTTTGGAATCAACAGCAAAAAATAAACAAGCAGCCCCGATAGCAAACACTTCTCAGAGCTTCCACCTCCATGCGTTTGTTTGTGGGCTACGACCTCAGGACACACAGAGAAGGCAGCAGGATGCATGAGCAGCTGTAGCTACGCGCAGTCCTGTGTCCATCACACCTGCGCGTCCAAACCCCAGACCCCGCAGGTGAACCAGATGCGGGTCGTCTTCTCTACCCGTCATCACTATCAGCCAGGACTGCGATTCCATGACAAGAAACACAGGCAAGCTGCAGAGCTGGGAGGCTCTAGGTATCCTCTGTGCTCAGCCACAAAAGAGCGAGGCTCGGGAGCGACAGGCAAGATGAACCTGCTGTGGAGAGCCAGTATCGCAGACGGCGTCTGATGCCCTCCTCTCATTTGCTCCCATTCTGAATCCCAGAGGGATGAGGCTGTGGGGTGGCCATCCTGCCTGAACCAAGTAGACATGACCACAGGGAGCCCGGGAGGGAGGTGAGCAGCTGCACGGACCCCCAACACAAATATACGTGAAGGCAGGCGAGCCGGAGATGAGGCTCTGAGGCGGCTAGACGGCCTGGAGGCTTCTCAACAGCCTTTTTGAATGGCCCAATTTCCTTTTTTTGTGATGCTCTTGGTACCTGCAACTCGTGCTAATGTGAAATTTCAGAATAAAGAGGCTACTAATATGTAAGAGCCGGAAAAGAAAATGAATGCATACCAAGGAGAATCCGGGGGACATGACTGTTAACAACTCATTTCAGAGGCACCCGAATAGATCGAATGTTTTCTGTACGTTTATTCTTAAATTATCCCACCTTCAGGGGAAAAATGCAAGGTTGGGACAAGATGTGAAATTTATCTGCAATGTGACAGTTCTGAAATCGTCTCGCGAGTAATGCTTTGTTGGCACAAATAAAATATTTTCGCATTGAATAGAAAGGGCAGGGTCTGTTTCCACTTGTGTCCCGGGTCCCTGAGGTCTTCCTGTTTCATGTTACGCATTTTTACAAAGTGTGCTGACTGGCTAATTTTGTAGTGCCATGTATAAAATAAGTAGCATATGTATTATTTCCAATCTACAAACTCTTGTTTTCAAATATCATAAAAATCACTGTTTGGGGGGAATATACATATTAATAGTGTTTCGTTTTCTGATTTTTCATGCTGTTCAACTCAGAAAATGGATCAGAGGTCATGATCCACTGAAGTGACTTACATGTCGCTCTTGGAAGATGACGTCTAATAATTTAAACTTTAAAAATAATTACTGAATTAAAAGATGAATTATTTTGAAGATACACAGAGTTGTGAACTTTGTTACATGTATTGTCAAATGAGAATTAGAGCCTCTTGCCTTTGTCCTCCAGCTATACTCTGCTGTAATTAACAAAATGATATTTAGGCGATTGCTTTCACTTTTCAAGATTCAACCCATCTGCTTGCCCTTGAATTTGACTGTGCAACAGTATATGCTGAGCATAGGCCAATTTTCTTTCTTTCCTTCCTTCCTTCCTTCCTTCCTTCCTTCCTTCCTTCCTTC
>PVJS01055966.1:0-2500 GCA_004027185.1 Glis glis
CAAAAAAAAAAAAAAAAAAAAATAGGGCCGGGGGTGTAGCGCGGAGGTAGAATGCCCCTGGGTTCAATCCCCGGTACCGCAAAAAAAGAATAAAAAATAGGACTGGGGGTGCAGCTTGGAGGTAGAATGCCCCTGGGTTCAATCTCCAGTACTGTAAAAAAAAAAAAAAAGCATGAATTTTTTCCAGTTGAGTAGGGGAGGCACATGACCTGAACTGTTTTATGTAGGGGAGGTGGATGAAGGGAGGAGAACTTAAGTTGGGGAAATATAAGAAGCAGCTGGGATATGGCTCAGGCAAGAAATGATGAGAACCTAAACTTATGCAGCAGGTCAGCACCTGTGCATCTCTCTGGTAAAGACCTGCTTAACTTTTACTATGTACTGACTCTCTAGTCAATAGGGAACAATAGCAAACAAGACAACAACCCTGTCTTCAAAAATCATATGGAGTGGAGGGAGACACAGTCAATAAATAAACAAATGCAGGTGGTAGTACTTTCAAAGAAAACAAAGCAAGGTAAAGATGGCAGAGACTACTGTTCTAGATGATGGCCAGGGAAATTCGCTAAGAGGTGCCTTTTGACCAAAGACTGGAATGAAGGGAGCCAGCTTTGTGACCATCTAGGAGGAAAGCATTCCAGACAGAAAGAACAAGAGTAAAGGCCTGAGGTAGAGTGTGTTTGGTTTACTTTAGGTACAGCAAGGAGGCCAGTGTGGCTGGAACAGAGTTAAGTGGAGAAAAGAAGGAACTAAGGAGAAGAGTTTAGAGTTTATTCTAAGTTTATTCTAAGTCCGTCAAAAGTTGGTAGAGTGTTTTTGAGTGTGTGAGGGGCAGAAGGGAGGAATGACAAGGTGTGACTAATGATTTTAAAGGCCAGGCATGGTGGCACACGCCTGTAATCATGTTACTTGGGAGGCTGAGACAGGAGGATTGCAGATTTGAGGACAGTCTCAGCAACTTAGTGAGACCCTGTTTCAAAATAAAAAATAAAAATAGGGTTGTGGGTGTAGTTTAGAGGTAGAATGCCCCTGGGTTCAATTCCCAGTACTCCAAAAAGAAAAAAATAAATAAATTTTTAAAAAGTATCCCTATGAGCCAGGCTGAGACAGGAGGATCATAGGTTTGAGGACAGCCTCAGCAATTTAGCAAGACTCTCAGCAACTTAGAGAGACCCTCTTCCAAACCAAAAAAAAAATTTTTTTTGTGTTACTGGAAATTGAACCTGGAGGCATTCTACCTCCGAGCTACATCCCCAGACCAATTTTTTTTTCTTATTTGGAAACAGGGTCTCATTAGGTTGCTAAGAGCCTCACTAAATTGCTGAATCTGTCCTTGAACCTGCAATCCTCTAGTCTCAGCCTCCCAAATACTAGGATTACAAGTGTGTGTCACCACGCCCAGCTCAAACAAAAAATTTTTAAAAGTGCTGGTAAGTAATGATAGCAGCTTGCCCTAGGCAGGTAAAGATGAAGACCCCAAAGCCCTTTTTCCAATATTAAGAATGATTGTAGCCGGGCATGGTGGCACACGCTTGTAATCCCAGTACTTGGGAGGCTGAGACTGGAGGATCTGGGTTCGCGGCCAGCCTCAGCTACTTAGTGAGGCCCTCCGCAACTTAGTGAGACCCTGTTTCAAAATAAAAGAATAAAAAATAGAACTGGAGGTGTAGCTTGTAGGTAGAAGCCCCTGGGTTCAATCCCCAGTACCACACACACACAAAAAAAGAAGAATGACTGTAGAGCCCAAAGTGTTGGCACATGCCTGTAATCCCAGTACTTAGGAGGCTAAGGAAGGAGGATCACAGGTTCAAAGCCAGCCTCAGCAACTTAATGAGGCCCTGTTTCAAAAGAAAAAGTAAAAAGAGCTGGGGTTGTAGCTCAGAGGCAGAATGCCCCTGGGTTCAATTCCCAGTACCAAAAAAAAAAAAAGGATGACTGTGACTGTATATTAGTTGGGCGCAGTGGCACATGCCTGTAATCCCAGTAACTTGCCCAACACCATACAGCTCTTTGGAGGAGCAGCCAGGACCAGGACTCAAGTCTGACTCTGGGATTCCTAAGCTCTGAATACTCTAAATGTTGTGTATTTTTGGGGATGGTTTTCAGGTGAGTTCACAGAAGAAGAGATTGAGTTCCTGGAAGCCAGGGGTCACCACGTAGAGAAGGTAGATGTCTTATCCTGGGTCCATGGCAGCCGGAGAACCAACAACTTCATCATCGGTGTGAAGGACCCTCGGAGCCCAGATGCAGCTGGAGCCACCATCCTGTAGGGCGGTGGAGTAGGGCGGGGTCTCTGCTCCCCCCCTTTGCATGTTCCCAGAGTCCCTCCTTCTCCTAGGTTTGGTCTCAGGGGGACCCCAGGGATGCCCCAGACCAGGGGTCAGAGGGGATGCTTAGCAAACCCTATCCCAGAGTAACTGGAAAATTCTCCACCATGAGGCCTGTGGTGGTGGTGGTAGTGGTGGTGGTGTCAGTGTCCATGATCAGGCAGGCAGGATCT
>PVJS01055966.1:7500-12494 GCA_004027185.1 Glis glis
ATAAAAGAAGTAAAAAACTAAATGGGAGACTAAGTCAGGCGTATTCTAAGTTTGTGACCAGCCTGGGCAACTTAGTAAGACTCTGTCTCAAAATAAGGGCTGGAGGTGTGTCTCAATGGTAAAGTGCTTGCTTAGCATGTGTGAGGCCCTGGGTTCAATCTCCAGTATTTGGGGGAGGGAGGAAAGAAAGAGAAGGAGGAAGGAAGGAAAGAAGGAAGGAAGAAAGGAAGGAAAGAAGGAATAAACAAATGAACTTAAAACTACAAGACATTGTTCAAAGAAGTTAAAGAAGACCTAAATAAATATAAATAAATTCTGTATTCATGGATTGGACTTGATTTTGTTAAGATAGATCTATGATCAATTGATTTTTTGACAAGAATGCTAAGATCATTCAATGGAGAAAGAATAGTCTCTTTAACATATCCACATATAAAAGAATAAAGGTTGACTCTTATTTCATGACCACATGCAAACAGAATAACTCAGGGCTAGGGATGTAGTTCAATGGTACAGTGCTTGCCTAGCATGAATGAGGCCCTGGGTTCTGGTCCCTAGCACTGGAAAAACAAAAGCAATCCTCCTACCCCCCCCCAAAAAAAAAAAACCTCAAAATGGATCAAAGGCTTAAATATAAGAGCTAAAACTACAAAACTTTTAGAAGGAAACATAGAGATAAATTCTCATGGCAGGGGTAGGGGCTATAGCTCAGTGGTAGAGTGCTTGCCTAGCATGCATGAGTCCCTGGGTTCAAGTCCCAGCACCACACTCACAAAAACATCCTCATGACCTTGGGTTTGGCAATGGTTTCGTAGACATGCCACCAAAAGTGCAAAGCAACAAGAGCAAAAGAGATAAATCAGACTTCATCAAAATTAAAACCTTTTATACGCCAAAGGGTGCTATCAAGAGAGCAAAAAGCTGCTGGGTGTGGTGGCTCTGCTTGTAATCCCAATACTTGGGAGGCTGAGACAGGAGGATCGCAGGTTCGCGGCCAGCCTCAGCTACTTAGTAATGCCCTCTGCAACTTAGTGAGACCCTGTTTCAAAATAAAGAATAAAAAATAGGGCTGGGGGTGTAACTTGGAGGTACAATGCCCCTGGGTTTAATCCCCAGTACCACAAAAAGAGAGAGAGAGAGAGAGAGGAGAGCAAAAAGCCAAAAAATGAGAGATTATTGCAACCTTCTGATTTTTTTTTTTTTTGGTGTGGTACTGGGGATTGAACCCAGGGGCATTCTACCTTTGAGCTACACCCCAGTCCTATTTTTTATTCTTTATCGTGAAACAGGGTCTCACTAAGTTGCAGAGGGCCTCACTAAGTAGCTAAGGCTGGCCGCGAACCTGTGATCCTCTTGACTCAGCCTCCAAAGTACTGGGATTACAAGTGTGTGCCACCACATTCGGCCTGATCTGGGTATTTTATAGAGTATCTTTTTTCTTTTATAGTAATTTTTTTTCTTTTCTTTATAGTACTGAGGATTGAACCCAAAGGCATTCTATCTTTGAGCTACACCCCAGCCCTATTTTATTTTTTACCAAAAAAAAAGGAAAAGAAAAGAAAAGCTAAAATTACCATTTGACCCAGCAATTCCATTCCCAGGTATATACCCCAAATAATTAAAGACAGATGTTAAAACAAAATCTTGTACATGAATGTTCTTAGCAGCATTGTTTACAATAGCCAAAAGGTAAAAATAACCCAAATGTGCATCAGCAAATAAATAAACAAAAAATAATCATATAAGAGGATATTATTCAACCATAAAGAGAAGTAAAATAGGCCGGGCATGGTGGCGCACGCTTGTAATCCCAGTACTTTGGGAGGTGGAGACCGGAGGATCCGGGTTTGCGGCCAGCCTCAGCTCTCTCGCTCTCTCTCTCTCCCTGTCTCTCTGTCTCTGTCTCTGTCTCTCTGTCTGTCTGTCTGTCTGTCTGTCTCTCTCTCTCTCTCTCTACTTAGTGAGGCCCTCCACAACTTTGTGAGACCCAGTTTCAAAATAAAGTATAAAACAATAGGGCCGGGGGTATAGCACAGAGGTAGAACGCCCCTGGGTTCAATCCCCGGTACCGCAAAAAAAAAAAAGGGGGGGAGTAAAATATTTACACATGCTACAACATAGATGAACCCTGAAAACATTTTGCTAAGTGAAAGAAGCCAGACACCAAAGGTCACATATTATATGATTCCATTTATATAAAATATCCAGATTAAGCCGGGCGTGGTGGCGCACATTTGTAAACCCATTACTTGGAAGGCTGAGACTGGAGGATCCAGGTTCGCGGCCAGCCTCAGCTACTTAGTGAGGCCCTCCACAACTTAGTGAGACCCTGTTTCCAAATAAAGAAATAAAATAGGGCTGGGGGTGGATCTCGGAAGTAGAATGCCCCTGGGTTCAATCCCCAGTGCCAAAAATAAAATATCCAGATTAGACAAACCTATAGAGACAGAAAATAAATTAGTGGTTCTTTGGAGCTGGTGAAATGAGGGTTTGTTTAGAGGGTGATATTCGAAGTGTACAGTTTTTCTTTTCTTTCTTTTTTTTTTTTTTTTTTTTGGTGGTACTGGGCATGGAACCCAAAGCCTTCTAACTCTGGGCTACACTCCCAGACCTACTTTTTTTTTCTTATTTGGAAACAGGGTCTCGCTAAGTTGCTGACAGCCTCACTAAGTTGCTAAGGCTGGCCTCGAACCTGCGATCCTCCTGTCTCAGCCTCCCAAGTACTGGGATTAAAGCATGCGCCACTCACCCGGCTGTGTATAGTTTTCTTTGTGAAGTGGTAAAAATGGTCTAAAATTATGGTGCTGGTTGCCCATATATGTTACTATTACTAAAAACCATTGAATTGTACACTTTATTTTTTGCAGTACTGGGGATTGAACCCAAGGGTGCTCTACCTCTGTGCTGCACCCTAAGCCTTCACTTTTTACTTTGAAATAGAGTTTAGCCGGGCGTAGCTGGGCTATGAAGATAGGTCTGGGAGTGTAGCTCAGAGGTAGAATGCCCCTGGGTTCAATCCCCAGTGCCACCACCAAAGGAAAAAAAAAAGGAAGAAAAAAGAAAAAGAAAGAAAGAAAAAGAAATAGGGTCTCACTATGTTGCTGAGAGTCTTGCTAAGTTTATCTCAGCCTCCCAAGTACTGGCCTGGCCCCTGTTTTCTGTGTGTGTGTGTATGTGTGTGTGTGTGTGTATGTGTGTGTTACTGGGGATTGAACCAGGGCATTCTACATTTGAGCTACACCTCAGCCCCCCGCTTTTTGGTTTGGAAACAGGGTATTGCTAGGTTTCTGAGAGTATTGCTATGTTGCTGTCCTCGAACCTGTGATCCTCCTGTCTCAACCTCCTAAGTACTGGGATTATAGGTGTGCGCCACCATGCCCGGCTTGTTTTCTATTTCTTGATTTGGGTGCTGACTAGACGTGTGTTCACTTTATGAAAATTCATCAGGCTTTACACAGTAGTTGTGTACTTTTATGTGTTTGTATTATACTCTATTAAAAGTTTTTAAATTTCAAAATATTTTTGAAAATAGCTTTTTAAGTACTAAGATGAGTCTCCTCCCCACTTTTTTTTAGTTACTTCTTGATACTGTCCAATCTTTTTCAGTCATAAAGTTATCACTCTATTTCTTCCATTTCTCAGCCCATTCTTCCTGAAAAGCAAGCCATTGCTTGCCCATGTTAAGCCTTTATGAAAAGTAGAAGTGACCGCCTCAAGATTCTGTCCATTTGTCTGAAAATTGTTACATTGAAGGCATATTGTAATAACAAGGAACTTTACTGCCACCTACCGGTGAATTTTCACAATAAACTTACACATTACAATGTCTGCCTGTGAATGACCCCACTTAATGATACCCTCCTGTAGGGTAACTCTGTCATTTGGCACTGTTGTGAGGAACACCGCCGAATGTTAATGCTCTTTAGGTGGTTTTGTTCTTTATTTCCTCCCATTTGTTGTTCTCTTTTCTTTCTTAAGGGTACTGGGGTTTGAACCCAGGGCCTTGGACATGTAGGCAAGTACTCCACCACTCAGCTACACCCCAACCCCTTTTATTTTATTTTGAGGTAGCCTCTTGCTAGCTTGCCCAGGCTAGCCTTAAATTTGTGATCCTCCTGCCTCAGCCTCACACCTTAGCCTCCCGAGTAGCTGGAATTACAGGCATATGCCACCATGCTGGCTCTGTTATTATTTTTCTTAAAAACATCATTTAAGCCGGGCGTGGTGGTGCACATTTGTAATCCCAGTACTTGGGAGGCGGAGACTGGAGGATTCGGGTTCGTGGCCAGCCTCAGCTACCTAGTGAAGCCCTCCACAACTTAATGAGACCCTGTTTCAAAATAAAGAATAAAAAATAGGGCCGGGGGTGTAGCTCGGAGATAGAACGCCCCTGGGTTCAATCCCTGGTACCACAAAAAAAAAAACATCATTTAAGTATTTAAGTATTCATTATCAATCCTATCACTGCAAAGCTTAAACCCATTTGGACACACATATGAAAGTAGACGCTCAAGAAATCTCAAGAAATGCTAATTGAACTGTTCAAATCCAAGACCAATTTATTTGCTTTTATTTCTTTTTTTTTTATTGGTACTGGGGATTGAACACAGAGGTACACTGGGGTGTACCTCCGAGCTACACCCCAGCCCTTTTTATTTTTTTGTTTTGAAACAGGGTCTAGCCCAGCATGGTGGCGCATGTCTGCAATACCAGTACTTGAGAGGCTGAGATAGGAAGATTGCAGGTTCAAGGACAGCCTCAGCAAATTGTGAGACTCTCATCAACCTAGTGAGACCCCGTCTCAAAAATAAAAATAAGCCGGGCATGGTGGTGCACGCTTGTAATCCCAGTACTTTGGGAGGCAGAGACCAGAGGATCTGGGTTCGCGGCCAGCCTCAGCTCTCTCTCTCTCTCTCTCTCTCTCTCTCTCTACCTAGTACCACAAAAAGAAAGGAAGGAAGGAAGGAAGGAAGGAAGGAAGGAAGGAAGGAAGG
>PVJS01055967.1:0-12495 GCA_004027185.1 Glis glis
AAAAAAAAAAAAAAAAAAAAAGTCATGGAACACTATAGGAGGCTAAGCATCAGGCTGATCGCACATCTTTCTCACAGGGACAAGCACAATCTTCAACATGACACCATGGTGTCAGTGGGGGGGGGGGCAAAACAGAATGTAGAATGCTCTGGTCTCTCAGGCTTCTGATCACTAAATATTAATAATTCTGTCAGGGTAAATAAGCTAGTTTGGGGACAATTATGGATTACGAGGTTATGAGACAGGGAAGCTTTCTTATAGCAATAGGTAACTGCTCCAGTAAAGAATAATTGAGAAAATAAGAAACATGGATTTATTTTGTACCCAGACTTGGTATAATGATTCCTAAACCTAAAATCCATAACATAACATAGTCAATATTTATTTATTTATGTCAGTCTTTAGTAATCACAAAACCATGAATATTTCTCTGTTGATCCAATGATGTACCCTCTGCCCACAAGACCTCATCTTGCAATATAAAATTATCTACATTTGTATAGTTCTATAAGTTAGGTTCATTTAGCTTGCTGCAGCCTGAGAGAAGATAACCCTTAGAGCAACCCTGTCATTCTCCAAAAAAAGGAAAATAGGAAGGGGTCCCTCCTAAGGTTTGTGTTTGTGCTATGTCGTTCTAAGAAGAGAATAGGAAAGAAGTGACCAGTTCTTCAATAGACAATGTCAAGAAGAGGGAGCACGGGGTGTGGTGGCCCACACTTGGAATCCTAGGACCTGTGAGACTAAGGCAGGAGGATCATGAGTTCAAGTCCATCCTTGGCAACATAGAGACCCTGTCTCAAAGCAAAATAAATAAATAAATGTAAGAGGGCTGTGGGTGTGGCTCAATGGTAGAGCACCCCTGAGTACAATTCCAAAACCACAAAAAGGAAAAGAAGTAAGAACAGTTTATGATGATGTAACATAATATTTATACAGGAAGCAAAAGAAAGAGGAACCAAAGGTGCTAGTTCAAAAAGGGGCATATTTAGTCATTTCTGTAGAATTTATATAGCCCACCTCTACCTGTTTTGAAACTTGCTATCGTCTCTTGGGAATAGCAAGACTTAGTATTTGTCAGGCCTACTTTTTCTTTCTCTGGTGTTCAACCGGGCTTATTTTTACCTCCTGAATTTATAGCAGTAAAATACTGATGGTCTTAGAAAAGACGTAATTAACTCAAGGTCCCACAAGTATAATCGACAATGTCAGTACAGATTCTAGAGTTCCAATTCCTGACCCTGTTTGCTATCAAATTCCGCATACAGTTTACTGTGGGTTTCCCCTATACTTACCTACTTAAGACAACCTATATCTGTTTTCACATAACAAAACTGTCCAGCTAATTCCACCAGTGAAGACTGTAATTAAGCGTTATACAAAACCTCAAAAACTTCCTGATGGCTGGAGTAAAGACCATATTCTGTTTTATTTTTGTTTAGGTATGATGCAGGTATAGTTCAGGAAAGGGTCTCTACAGCTGATGTACAATATAGTCACTACAGGTGTCATATACCTAATGTAAGAAAGAAAAGAAAAGATACATGTTGTGCTCTTCAACTAGGTATCTTCAACATCTTCAACAGTATAATGGTCCTGGGTGGTTTGACAACTTGATTGATCGGATCATTCCCTGATCAGAAACACACTCAAATTCTTTTTACTCTCAAGGATTTTCTGCCTCCTTTGTGGACAAGATCAATCGGACTGGTATAAATCGGGTAGCTTTATAGTGGAAGAGTCATATCTTGGTGCTGAAAAGAGCTTTGTGTTTTCTGACTCACTTTAGACAGCTTTTCTCACAGAGAATTGAAATATGATAAAATGTCCCTTAAAATATCTGTGAATTGAAGCTATATTCTATTCATTGATATAGTAGCAAAAAAGTCTAGGATAAATACTAGTATATATCTTGCTTATACTTATCTCTCAGAGACTAGAATAATAAATTAGATGACAGAGGGCATTGTATTTTTTTCTGTTTTCCTCATGTTATGCACAAAATAAATAGCAAACGTTTACTCAATCCTTCTCTTTGAAGAGTTTGTTTTATCCTTTGTGCTCCTATCTTTCCCTTAACCACTACGTCCGATCAACCATGAATTGCTGACAGTCAGTCTTCTGGAGTCCATCATTTCCTTAAGCATACACCTCCTCGTGGCATATTCTCCTTATTGATCTAGTTTCTTGGGTTTCAGTTTGCTGCAGCCCCATGTCAATCTATCCTTTTCACTCCGAAAGCAATGTATCTAAAAATGTGGATTTACTCATGGCATTTTCTAAGTAAAAAAGTGTCAGTATCTCCCTCCTCTCGTCAGGTTAGAGACTAAATCAACACTCCCTGCTCAGGGAATAAGATCATATCTGTGATAGTTAATCTAGTTTGTCAACTTGACCGGATCATGACACACCCAAGATCATGTGACTTTGGGTGTGTAACAACAGATTAAACAGAAAGTCGTGCCCTAAATGTAGGCAGCAGGGTTCTGATAGGTGCAGGACTTAGATAAAAGAAGAAGCCGCGTAGAAGGATGCGCGACTCTTTCCGAAGAAAACGCATCTGCTCTCGTCTGAGATCGTCGGCTTCCAACTTGGCCGTTTCTCTGAAGAGCTTCTTGATCTTCTGCTCTCATCTGAGATTGTCGGCCTCCAGCCCTTCGAACTGAAACTTCACCATCGTTTCTCCGAAGAGTTCTTAGACCGCTCGACCAGCTACTGGTTCCTCTGACTCTCCACGTGCAGTCGGAACTCAGGACTACATTGTAAGCTGATCTGATAAACCCCTTTTTCCATATACTCATTCTGTGAATTCTGTTAGTCTAGTGAACCCTGACCAATACAATATCCATCCTCCTTTCTTTGTGCGCTCCATATTCCACAGGTAAGAAACAGCTCTAGAGCTTCCCAACACCATGATACCATCTAACACCTTGGTACATTTGCTTATCATTACTCTCTGCTGAGGGAGGTTGGGTTCCTTTTTCCACTTTTCAATGGCCAGCTTTTTTTTTTCTTTATGGTTGAATAATACTTTATTGTGCATAAACATATTTTATTTATCTATTATCTATTGATGGTTACCCAGGCTGATTCCATACCTTAGCTCTTGTAAATACTGCAATAAACATGGGTGAACAAGTATCTCTTTGATATACTGATTTCATTTCCTTTGGATACATACCCAGAAATGGTATAGTTAATTCATATAGTAGACTTATCTCGCGAGAAGGAGGGAAAGGGAAGAAAATGGGGGTGGGAATTGGGGGAGGGCTAATTGACTGATGTGTGCATATATACTTCTACCACCCTGAAACCCATCAAGATGAATGATTACAATGCACCAATTAAAAAAAAAACTAAAGATACATCTACTATATGATCAATGACCAGATTTTAAGGCAGAAGACTAAGGTCTGTCAATGTCTCCATCTCCCTGGCCTTGGATTAATTACATCAAGAGATGTCTCTTTTCCCACTTCTGTGAAAGCTTCTATAACGTTGCTCTGATATGCTTTGTTGGTGTGTCTACTTCTCTCATACAGTGGGTCTGATTTGTTTGTTGTTTATTCATTTGTTACTGGGAATTTAACTCAGGGGTGTTCTACTTCTGAGCTACTCAGCCATATTTTATGTATTTATTTTGAAACAGGGTCTCCCTAAGTTGCTGAGGCTGGCCTCTAACCTGTGATCCTCCTGTCTCAGCCTCCCAAGAACTGGGATTACAAACTATATAAAAATGATATAATTTTGTTCTTTTTTTGGCTGAATAAAATTCCATTGTGTGTATATTCAATACCCCATTTTGTAACCCATTCATCTGTTGACAGACACCTAGGCTGGTTACATAGTTTGGATGTTGTGAGTTATGCTGCTATAAACATGGATACACATGTATCCCTATAATATTCTGAGTTCCATTCCTTTGGAAATATATCTAGGGGTGCTATAGCTGGATCATATGGAGATTCCATACCCAATCTTCTGAAGGACCTCCAAAGGGATTTCCATAGTGGCTTTAATAATTTGCAATTCCAAGTCAGGCGTGGTGGTACACACTTTTAATCCCAGTACTTGGGAGACTGAGACAGGAGGATCACAGGTTCGCGGCCAGCCTCAGGTACTTAGTGAGGCCCTCCGCAACTTAGTGAGACCCTATTTGAAAAATAGGGCTGGGGATGTAGCTCAGAGGTAGAATGCCCCTGGGTTCAATCCCCAGTACCACACACACACACACACAAAATAATAATTTGCAATTCTGCCAACAGTGTATAAGGGTTCCTATTTCCCCACATCCTCTCTAGTATTTGTTATGGTTTATATTCTTGATGTTTGCCATTCTAGCTGGAGTTAGCTGGAATTTTTTATATGCTTCTATTGTTGTATTATAGTCTCACTGCATAATGTAAATCATGTTGGCAGTGACATAAATGCACACATCACTTGGTGGCCACCCCCAACTCGCCATTTCCCCCCTTCCCAATACAGAGAGTGAGTTAGATGGAATCTAAGTGCAGTTTTGATTTGCTGTTCCCTGATTGCTAATGGTGTTTCATATAATTATTTTTATAATCATTTTTCATATAATTATTGGGCATTTATGTTTCTTCTTTTCAGAAGTATCTGTTCAGTTCAATTTCTCATTTTTTGATTGGGTTGATTTTTTTGGTGCTTAAAATTGAATAGTTCTTTATTTTGCACCATTTTATTAATCATATTTTCTCATATATACCTAAAACAAATATTCAGAGTTTTACACATTCTTCAGAGAAATCTTCTTGGGCAAATCCAACAAGTCATCAAGCATATTTTCTATTTTATGCGTGACTATGGACAATGTGTAAATCGACTTTCTCTTTCTCTAGTATCAATTTCCTCATTATCTTTTAAACTCTCATTAAGAATTTCCTAAGCCAGGTGTGGTGGTGCATACCTTGTAATCCCGGTATTTGGAAAATTGAGACAGGAGGATTGCAAGTTCGAGGCCAGTTAGTGAGGCACTCAGCAACTTAGACCCTGTTTCAACATAAAAAATAAAATAGGGGTGAGGGTATATCTTAGAGGTAGAATGCCCCTGGGTTTAATCCCCAGTAAAACACACACACACACACACACACACACACACACACACACACACTTGTCTAAGGCCTTGCAGCTTTTACAATAGGGCTCTTCTAAACCTTTCTAGCTTCTGTTTGTCATGTAGTCCCTAAGCCAATGCCTTGCATTTTAATGATAGTTACAAAAGTACCACATGTATATGTAAAATGTTTTGTATTATTTATCAATGGGTAAGTCACAAATTATTTCAAAATATACAGGCCTAAAACAACAGTTGTTTTATTGTATATCAAAAAATGT
Source organism: Glis glis (assembly GCA_004027185.1). NCBI lineage: Eukaryota > Metazoa > Chordata > Mammalia > Rodentia > Gliridae > Glis > Glis glis. Next base: position 5,356 of record PVJS01055967.1, read on the forward strand.
ATTGGCAAAGTTCATAATGGGCATTTTTTTTTTTACTTCATGCAGGGACGGACTGAGGTCACTATGTGGCATTAGTCTGGCATATGGTCTGGTTTGGTGGTAACCTGGGAGCCTCATTCACCCTGCTGGTACCTAGGCTTACTTCTTGGAGTCTGAGATCAAGTGGATCTCTCAACCAGAGTGCCCACCCAAGACTCCTCAACAAGGCATTCTAAAGGCAATAATAAATTTTACTTCATGCCTAGTCTAATTTCATACTGAGCTGTTGTATCACCAAAGAGGAGTGGATGCTATTAGGTTATTTTAATCATTCTTTTTTTAATGCTGGGCCCCCAAATTGGTACAGGATTGCTTCATGGTATTAGATCAATAAAAACAGTTATCCCAGTTGACAAAAATTTGAAGGGTGGAAATTGGATTCCTTCTCACAGTGGAAAGGATGCAAAATGAATATTCAGCCATTTTTTAATCAATGAAAGCTTGTAAAATATTGGTAACAGATTTTAATTTTTGGTTGGTATTGCATCATAAAGAGCTACATACAACACTTATAAATTGACTTTTTTTTGGTTCTGGGGATTGAACCCAGGGCATTCTACCTCTGAGCTACACCTCCAGACCTATTTTATTTTTTACTTGGAAACAGTGTCTCTCTAAATTGCTGAGAATGTTCTAGAACCTGCGATCTTCCTGTCTCAGTCTGCCAAGTACTGGGATTACAGGTGTACACCACCACACCAAGCACAGTAACTGAATTGTGTTGGTATCAACCCTTAGATTGTAAGTTTTAGGAAACTAACTAGGGCTATATTTATTTAGTGAAGCACCATATTGCCAAGGATTAGTGGAATTTGGTTCGAGATATTGTGTCTGGAACGAATACATGAATAAATATGTTTTGCTTACCCCCAAACTAATTATAATAATTATTTTTCCAAAATATAATATTGCCTTTATTTACGTGTTACTTTTTAAGAATATAACTGAGTTTTGGAAAATATATATATATACTTTCAAAATATACAAACCATAATAAAGTTTCATTTAAGCATAAGTACAAGAAAATAGAGTTTGTAAAAAGCATTTTTAACTAGTCTTAGTAATTCTTAGCAAGTAATACCTTTAAAACAAGTCTTATGCAAGGAAAGAAATTAATGCCTCGTGTGTATCAGAATTTCCTTACAGGAGTGGCTCAGGCTAATTAATGAGTTTGGAAGTAAATCTAGAGTTCTTATTCTGAAACTGCTTTCAAGTGAAGCCTTGGTATGTTTGCTTAGATTGTATGTTATCAATTTGTGTTACCTTTGACAGAAACTGATAGATACTATGGAATGGCATACTGAATAAAAATAGAAAACAAAGAAAAACAAAATACTGGCACTCCATTATTGCTTTAACTCATGGCTACATAAACTACAAGCAATGGCAGATTTATGCCATTAAGTGGGTATAATATGCATCTTGTGGTTAGAATGCCTGCTTTTTATGTGGCCGGAAGCACAGTTATGCAAAATAATTCAAGTTTCAATTCTTTTCTTGATAACACATGGATTGAGTTGGAATATGTATAAAAGTTCTCCTCCAATCATAGACCATGCTGTGTGCCCTTCTATCTGAGAGAAAGCCCAGGAGGAAGTCTAAAGCCAGAATGCAGTTGGACTTCATAAATGATAATTAGCATCATATGTACCATCAAAGTTATGTATTTTGGAGTTTAAAGGCTACTATGATCTAATAATATGGAGGGTAAAATTAAGCTCTGTTTAAAAACAGTTAGGTATGCAAATTTGAGGTACTGCCATGAGCTTGAACAGATGTTTGAAAATTTAGCTGAGTGTGTTCATTCATTCTAAATATGTTTACATAATGTATTGGATGCTATTTTCTCTAGCGCATTTGCATGGAAATGTATGTATGGCCCTGATTCTGCCATCTTTAATCATGCAAAACTGCCACTGGCTTCTGGTGGAATTACGCACGTGTCAGTTGTGGCAGAGAAAGCCCATGGAGAAGGTCGTGCAATTGCTGGAGCAAGAGTGACTTTCAGTTATGTAGCAGTGCTGGTAGGCACTTCACAGGTCTGGACAGAAAATTTATAGAGGATGCCCTGATTTAGCCAGAGAAACTTAGACATTAATTAATATGTACTTGAACACCTTCAGTTAATTTGTGCCCTGTAAATATTTTTCCCATATCTACATCTATTTCCAATGCTAAATTGCTCTCACTCTCCTCCCGGTAGATAAGCACCACACAAATATCTCCCACACATCTCTATTTAAATAACTTAAGTAGATGAAGAATCTCTGACTTGGACAACAGAGAACCCTCAGTGGTGCAAGGGAAGGGGGGTACAAGGGAAGAGGAAGGGCAAGAAAGAAGTGAATCTATGGAATTACTATCATAAACAATGTGTACATATGAGATTATACCAACATCATTCTCAGTGCTACATGTGGGGGGAGAGGGGGAGGGACACCAAGAGCTGTGTGCATGCATGTTAACACCAAACTGATACTCATTGTGATGTGAGACTACAATGCACCAATAAAACCATATTAAAAATAATAAAAAAATAAATAAAAAAAGAAACTGACTTGGAGGGCATCAACAGTCTTAGATGGCTCTCCCTCACACATGAATAGAACACTTGTAGCAAATAAATTAAGGCATTATTTTCTGGAGTGATTTCTTTCCTCAAATTTCAATAGACTTTTCACTTGGGCTCCATAAAATTTTTTCTAGGGCTCCATAACTATTTTTTTATGACTAGATAATCCTTATTGCTTAGTCATAATATGAAAGTGGGTTTTTTTCATTGACAGATTCAACTGCTTAATAAGATTTATTTAGTAATCTATAGTTGCCAAATATTTTTATTATGGGATTTCTCAGCTTCCATAACTATGTTGGCCAATTCCCCTATAAATACCTTCTCATATCTCTGTATTTAGGTCTACAGAGATCTAATGGTTCTGTCTCTCTGGAGAACCTGGACTAATATAACACTGAAACAGAGACCTCTCTCCTTGGTATTATTTAAATATAAAAACCCTACTAAATAAAATTTTCTTGTTTTTTGAGGAAATTAACATTAAAATAACACAGAAAAAAATAAGTACAAACACTACAATGGGGAACCTGTAACCTTTGAGAAAAAATAGGTTTCTAAATAACATGTGCATTCTCAAATTAATATGTTAGGAAATAAATTCAAAATATTTTCTTCTCCTACCTGTGTGCTTCTGTTAAAGGGTGGACATCTGAATATGTGAAAAAATTCATGAGAGAGCTTTGGATTAAAATAACAACAATAATAATAATATAATTATTATTATTATCATCATTATTATTATTGTTTGCTACTGGGGATGAACCCAGGGGCATTCTACCTTGGAGCTACACCTTCAGCCCTATTTTATTTTTAAGCAGAGTCTTGCTAAGTTGCTGAGGGTCTTGCTAAATTGCTGAGGCTGTCCTCAAACTTGCCATCCTGTGTCTCAGTCTCCCAAGTACTGAGATTACAGGTGTGTGCCATCACACCTGCCTAAACTTATCTTAACAATAGTGAATGTTTAAAATTATTTTAGAATTATTTTTAAAACATACGTTGAACATTTCTAAAACTATTTAATCTGTGTATTTTTCCCAATATTAGCCAATCTACCTTACATGGCACTTACCCTATTATAGTGTAGAAAGCTCAAAAGCAATGAGGTAGAAAGATTCTATACAGCATTTAAAGCAGTCTAATGGCTTAATGAGACTATTGGTATCCTACAGTGCTGATAAAATAAGAAATACTATTTATTTATTAAGCCTTTTATCATAAAGAAGAGTGTACGTTACATCATAATCAATATTATGAACACACCTCTGAAATGCTTTACATATAAACATCAAGAATAGATTTTAAAATGGCCTTAATTTAGACATTGAAAAAAACAGTTCTAATAACAACAGTTTATTATATTGAATTTTAACTAAATAGAAATTACACTATTGAATTTTTAAGAGACTAATTCTTTACACACACACACACACACACACACATATAAGCTAAAGAAGGACAAGTCAACCATTTTGGTTAAGAAAAATTATATCCTCATTAATTTATACAAAGGAAATATTAATTTGCTTTTACACCATTGGATTTGATGATGTGGTAATAATCGAGACTATATATGCCTACTATAAACACAGTAATTGAATACACAGTTCCATTGCATATTGAATCCTTGAACATGGGCATGTCAACTATACACCTACCTTATGCACCACCATATATCCACAATTGATTAGATGGGGCTAGATCAAAAGGGAACAATCTAACAGCTCCAGGTTTCTTACATCCAAAAGATCAATGGGTTGAGCACTGTAAGCAGGGAGTTGAGGAGTAGAAAACCACAACAGAGCATTAATCAAAAGTTAGTGGTGAATCTAATAGACTTGATCCAATTTACTCCTGTTCTATTTGTTTGAAGAGTTCATGGAAAAATGACTCAGTGTACAACTCTTAGCAACTGCTGAACCCCTGTTGCTCCCTTAAGGGATATTCATGTTAATTTTACTTTCTCTGAGCTATTTCATGGAACAACCACATTATCCCTGTGCTGTAAATAGTTTGTGAAAAGCTATTAATGCTGAAAAGGAATGGATTCCATTTCAGACTTTTTTTTAGGAGTTAGTCTTACAAGAGCACAGGAAATCATAGACATAGAACAAAAATGTGTTAGCGTTTAGGGGAAAATAGAACCTGATATAGAGAAAAAGTATAGGAAAGTAGAGTATATAAATGTATAGGAAAGGTTTATATATAAATGAATCCTATGGTGTGTGAGATTAAACAAGAAGGCAGAAGAATTCAAGTAATTCTCCTGAATGTTCTTTCTCTAATATAATACAATAAAACTACTAATAGTTACAAGATTAATCACGATTAATCTTGTTTCTCCAAATGGTTAAAATTCTGAAATTTGCTATCTTCTTTTTTTTTTTTTTGCGGTACTAGGGATTGAATCCAGTGGCATTCTACCTCCGAGCTACACCCCCAGCCCTATTTTTTATTCTTTATTTGAAACAGGGTCTCACTAAGTTGCGGAGGGCCTCACTAAGTAGCTGAGGCTGGCTGAGAACCCGGATCCTCCGGTTTCAGCCTCCCAAGTACTGGGATTACAAGCGTGCGCCACCACGCCCAGCTCTGCTATCTTCTACAAAATCCCTTTCCATCATTTTCTTTCTTTTCTTTTCTCCTTTTTCTTTCCTTCTCTCTTTCTTTCTTTTCCTTTTTAAGTAAAATGTGAGGTTTTTTAAAAATTAATTGAATTGTTACATACTGGCAATTCCTAAGTGAGGTCTGTCCTGGAGGTGGCGCTGTTGTAGTAGATCAACTCTGTCCGACTTTTGTTGAAATGTTTGGTGGAGTCCACCAGCCCTGTGTGAATCTGTGAAAGCCTTACTCTGGGTCCTTCTAGAATTCGTCTCGAGCATCTACTTGCCAGGCTTTCCTGAACACACTTTCAGCAGCATGTGAGCACTGTCACTTTTGTTTTCTAGGTTTTTGGAGTTAAGTGGCATGCCATAAATCATAGGTTTCCTGGCTTGGGCATACGACTGACTTTTTCCACTTTTGATTGTGGTAATCACAGGCATCCGCATTTCTCAGCCTCAGGCCTTTGAGAATCTCTCTATTACAAGTTAAATTATTTCCTCACTGCAGGGCACTTCTAAGAACCATACTTTCCTTATTGCTGCATCATCAGCCTTAAGGCAGCCCTGGCCCTGCCTTTTACATGGACATATTTGTATTATTTTGTTCAAATGCTGAGTAATGGACCCAGCCACACCTTTCTTGTGCCTTGAGGCAATGTTTTCTGATATGTGTTCCTTATCTGTCATTCCTCCTCTGTCTGGGGTGTATGGGGTGCTGTTTGTACATGGACACTTCTTTGGCTCTTCTTTCATGATACTCTGCAAGGCCAAAGAGACTCCAGGGATCTAGTTCCCACAAAAGAGTCCTTGGTTTAGCTGCTGAGTGAGATATCCACTTTGGCTTCCTCTGTGTTCTTCTGGATCTAAGACATCGGAAACCACAGGATCCATCCAGGGTCTGCTTTCCCAACAGTAATAAGTCAGTGGATAAATTAATTTCCATCATTACAGGCTTCTATTATTTCCCTAAAATGGTGATTCTGTTTCTCCCTCCTTCTATTTGACAGTTTCAATGACAAAAAGGCATCCGATATATATTGTTATACCATATTAAACCCTAACTCTTCTGGTAGCAACTGTAAAATGCATCTATAATTCTTACCCTGGGAGTCAGATTTGATATCCTCAAAATAAATACCAGATAATTGTGCACACAGCCCAAGCAGAAGCTAAAGAACATGCACATATTTTACATTTTAATGGCCCAAATACTTTTAATCTGTTTGGTCTATGTTACTGGTGAGAGTCTCTCAGTATGAATCAAATGATAGTTCTAATAATATAAATTTATCTCAAAATAAAAAGCTAATAATACATTTATTCCAAAAGTTATCTGAAAAATATTACTGATACATTACCAGTTTTATACAATAGAAATGCAAAATTATATTCCTTAAATAATTAGCAAATAACAATGCCAGAAATCATCTCCCCACCATCTTACTTCTACTCCAACCTCTGAGTAAAACTCTTGGGTCTTTTGATTGACATTTAGTGCTTCAAATTTTCTCATTTTCAGCAGTCAAATTCCTAGAATCTGTAGGAGGTGACTCTAATTCAATAACCCATTTGTTCATGAATTTATTTATTCTTTAAATATTAAGTGAGACTTTCTATGAGCCAGCCAATGTTCTAAGGAGAGAAGAAGCATTAAGGAGCAAAAGAGACAAAATATGGAGCCTTAATTTTAGTAAGATAAGAGAAAAATTAGTAACATTAAAAGTAAACCAAGGCCGGGCGTGGTGGCGCACGCTTGTAATCCCAGTACTTTGGGAGGCAGAGACCGGAGGATCCAGGTTCGCGGCCAGTCTCAGCTCTCTCTCTCTCTCTCTCTCGCTTTCGCTCTCTCTCGCTCTCTCTACTTAGTGAGGCCCTCCGCAACTTCGTGAGACCCGGTTTCAAAATAAAGTCTAAAAAATAGGGCTGGGG
>PVJS01055968.1:0-12494 GCA_004027185.1 Glis glis
TTTGTCTTTTTTTTTTTTTTTTTTTTTTTTTTTTTGCGGTACCGGGGATTGAACGCAGGGGTGTTCTACCTCTGCGCTACACCCCCGGCCCTATTTTTTATACTTTATTTTGAAACCGGGTCTCACGAAGTTGTGGAGGGCCTCACTAAGTAGAGAGAGACAGACAGACAGACAGGGAGAGAAGGAGAGAGAGAGAGCTGAGGCTGGCCGTGAACCCGGACCCTCCGGTCTCCGCCTCCCAAAGTACTGGGATTACAAGCGTGCGCCACCATGCCCGGCTTTCTGCCTAATATTTCTATCTTTTCTATTCTACCTCATAAATAAGTATTACAAGCAGAGATTATGCCAACAACATTAATTTTGCTTAATCTACATTAATGTTTTTCTTCATTGTTCATTTTCTGAAGTATGGACAATCAATAAGTCAAGCCCTGCTTTATTGCATTTGCTGATTCTGTGATATAGATTCCTTTATCATGGATTATTTCAAGTTACCAATGGAATATCACTGAATGCAGAGTTGGGGAGAGTGGCAAATCATTGTATGGTATTACTACCATACAACCACAATAGGCCCATAGCCTCAAGAGCATATATAATAGTGAAATGTATTAAATAACTAGTAAGGGGTAAATTTTGAGCATTTGTTTTCAGTAGACTTTAATTGTAAGTTGATATAACAATTTTAAATAATGACTGTGTTTTGACAACAGGCTGGCAAAATTCCAGGAAATCTAACAGTCCGTTCTCACAAGCTGTTACAAGCCAGCTCCAAGACACTCCAGTCCAACCTCTCCCAAATCATGGAGAGGCTGAGCATGAATGGCCCCTAGGAATGACATGGTGCCATTCACATTTGGGACAGGTGGAGAAATCACAGCCTTCAGCTCACAGAAGATTGTAGCTACAATTGTTGACAAGAACAAAGCCTCCCAGCAGTTTGGTCCAGTATAATCTACTCTATATCTCCCTGCTCTGTGTGAGACACCAATAGGGGCAGCATCACCTGGGAGCCTGTTGGGAATGCAGAATCTCAGGCCCCACCCCAGACCTGCTTGATTAGGATAACAAAATCCCCAAGTCCCCAAGTGATTCTTATGCACATTACAGTTTGTTTAAATTTCTCTTTTCTTTTCTTTTTTTTTTTTTTTTTTTTGGTACTGAGGCTTGAACCCACTGGCATTCTACACCCCCAGCCCTTTTTTATTTTTTATTTTGAAACAGGGTCTTGCTAAATTGCTGAGGGTCTCGCTAAGTTGCTGAGGCTGGCCTCAAACCTGAGATTCTCCTATCTCAGTCTCCCAAGTACTGGGATTACAGGCCATGCCCAGCTTAAAATCTGAATTTCAAGGCAGTAGTTCTGAGGCAGGTTGTGCAGTAGAACCACCTGGAATATTAAAAACATCCTCAAACCGGGGTCCCACCCTCAGAAATTGTTTAACTGAGTAGAGCATGGATTTGGGTTTTATTTATTTATTTATTTATTTTTGTGGTACCAGGGATTGAACCCAGGGGCATCTACCTCCGAGCTACACCCCCGGCCCTATTTTTTTTTTTTATACTTTATTTTGAAACCAGGTCTCACGAAGTTGCGGAGGGCCTCACTAAGTAGCTGAGGCTGGCCACGAACCCGGATCCTCTGGTCTCAGCCTCCCAAGTACTGGGATTACAAGTGTGCACCACCACACCTGGCTATTTATTTTATTTTTTAAAGATCCCCAGACCTGAAGCTGCTGGGTCAGACTTTTCCAGAAAAGCGGGAGTGAAAGCAGCCTCGCCTGAAGGCAGCACAGTGACAATAGTCTGGGTGCCTGTGAACCATCTGGGAACCATCTGGAACCTTCTGAAACCTGGATGCAGCCACAACTCCCAGGAGCCCCATTTCTTCCTGAGCAGAAGGTCATGACCCCTTGGAACTTCTTTAGTATTAGCCTGCCCATATGGGAAGGTGACCACGCTGGGACACCAGCAGGGGCAGCCTACTGACAATGTTTTTGTTATGCCAAATTCATGCTGCCATCTCTGCTCTTTCTGTCTTCACTCTAAAGAGACCCCAAAGGTGGCCCCACACAAATGCAATGATATTATGATTGCCATCTTCCTCCCCACCCTCTTCTAAAGGCCCCTACGGAAACTGTTTTGTCTCTTCAGATTGAAAATACTTTATAAAAATACTCAGCAAATATTTCAGTAAAAATAAATGTCCCTAAATAGCTGCTCCCTCCAGTAGCAGTCATGATCACCAGTGTTCCTCTGAAACGCCTAAAATAGAGTCCCGGCTTGCAGTTTCCTCTAAGGAGTGTCCTTGTTTAGCTAACCTAGTTAGAAGCTGTGAGCTTGTGCTTTTGGGTCCTGTGAGAGCCTTGTGTTTTTAAAATAATCTTGTTGAAAAACCCTGGCTTCTCCCAAAGGAGGTTCAGGATATGCAAATTTCCAGGAACTGGGAGCCAAGAGCTGGTCTGCTGGTAGAGACACAGCCCTTGTTTGCAGACTCCCAGAGGGAGCCATCTGTGTAGACATGGACCAGGGGCCGCGTCCGAGCAAAAGACCCTCTGGAGCCCCTCTGCAGTGCTTCCCTGGGGCTGCGTTTCTTTGCTTGTGGTGTTGGCAGGATGGAGTCCACCCCTCAGGGTTCTCCAAGGACCCCATGTCCTTGCCCCGATATCTTTGGAGCAACAAATGTGAAGGACAGGGCCTGCATTTTAGTCCAGTTCATGCCGTGATCTAGGGGGGAAATGGGCATCCCCTCACCTGTTGCAGAGAGGGCACACCTGTGACAAGGGACTCCCTTCTCATGGCTGAACTCAGCAGTCAACTAAAAGAGTGTAGTTAAAGTTTGTTGTCAGCCAGGCATGGTGGCACATACCTGTAATCCCAGTACTAGGGAGGCTGAGATGGGAGGATTGCAAGTTCGAAACCAGCCTCAGCAACTTAGTGAGACCCTCAGCAACTTTGTGAGACCCTGTATCAAAATAAAATATAGAAAAGGGCTGAGGTGTACCTCAGAGGTAGAATGCTCCTGGGTTCAAACCCCAGTACCAAAAAAAAAAAAATGTCTGTGTCAACACCAATAGTGAAATAGTGGCAGCAGTGCCCAACTCATCCTAATTTGCCAGGAACTTTAAGAGTTTAAGCACTGCAGAGCCTGTGGTCCCAAGAACCCTCACAGTCCCAGGAAATCCAGAAAACTGATCACCCTGGGTGGTGGCACAAAGCTACCTCTCTTAAGACCTGGAATAACCAGGCTCAGCTGAACTATTATGATGGCATTTTATAAAATTAAAAATTAATAAACAAAACAAATATTCCATGTGCATGAGTCAGGTGGGTATTATTATTATTATTATTATTATTAATTTTGTGATAATGGGGATTGAACCAGGGGCCTTCTACCTCCGAGTTATACCTCCACCACTTTTTATTTTTTATTTTGAAACGGTGTCTTGCTAAGTTGCTGAGGCTGGTTTCGAACCTGTGATCCTTATATCTTAGCCTCCAAGTACTGGAATTACAGGCATAGGCCACTGTGTCCTACTGGGCAGCTATTAACCAAACCTACTAGGGGAGGAGGTTCAGGGAGGGTAGACCCAGCTGCAGTTTCAGGGCCAAGTCAGAGCTAAGGCAAGGGACCCTTCCCAAGGCAGCATCTGCTAAGGGTACCAGGGAACCTGAGGCAAGCAGAGAACAGAGCAGGCCAGGGTGAGAGCCACGTGGAGGAGCAAGGGATGGAAGGCTGAGCAATGGTCACAGGTTGACGGTGACCGCAACATCACAGACTCACTTTCCTGGCCCAGCTGGCTGAGCACTGATGAGTCACGCTGCTACTGACTACTGCACAGAGACTCTAAGAAACTAAGAGGAGGGAATTGTTAGAGCATGTTCTTCATTACAGAATTAATACACTTATAATGGATAAAATGGGAAAAGCATAGAAAAAATAAAGATTAAAAATGTCATATAAAACCATCACCCCAAACAAACCATTTTTAAAATTGATGTATAATCCTTTCCTCCCAAAACCCCAAGAATTCATGTGGTCCGGTCACAATAGTTATGTTTGGGGGAAAAAATCACTCTCCAAAAGTAATCAAAAGCAACTGAAATTTTCATTGGAGATTCTCAAAGAAAAGCAAAAGGAATCCAATTTATAATGTATAGAAACACTTACAAATGCCTTTCCCATCCCTATTCTCTGGAGACCTCTCAGACCCTGCAGGTTCCCAATGCTCTTAACCCCTCCCTCTCAACTACCACCCAAGACACCAGCCAGAAACCTCAGCACCCAGGTCTTTCTCCTCGTCCCCTCCCCCCCTCTTTAGAGCTTCTCTTTTCTTCCAAAGAGGCTTCTTACTAACCTCATTTCACTCCTCTCGGTTCATCTTTTCTTTCTACCCATTTCCCAGTCCTGCCTGGAAGGTTCTGAACTGGTCCATAAATCCCTTCCTGTGCAAGTCAGGGGAGGAGAAAAGACCAAACAATTAATAATAAAATAGTCTTTCCTGGGGAAGGGGAGGGAAATAATGTTGCAGACAGCCATAGTGGAATATCTTTCAGAAACAATCTATAAATATTTTATGTACTTTTTTAATAAAACTGCAATTATACTGTAGATATAATTTTACGTTTTCCCCTTTTCCTGAGGTTTTAAAAATACTTTTATTGGTGCATTATAATTGTACATCATAGTGAGATTCAAAGTGATACATTCATACATGCACATAGCACTTGATGTGTAGGTGCAATGATGTATCATGGTCTGTAAACTTTATATTATATTCATTCATTTGTTTAATCATTTTTCAGCAAATATTTACTGTGGGATTATTATGTGCCAGACATTGTCACTGAGGAAATAGCCATGTCCAAAATAGACAAAAATTAATGCCCTCATAAAGCTTAGTTAAGTGAAAAGAGATGGAGAATATGAAAGAAAGGAAAGTATATATTAAGAGGTCATGAATACCTTTAACTAGTTATTATTAATACTCTTAGTTATCTATTATTATTATTATTATTATTATTTGGGGGGGGACTGAATCTAAGAGCATTCTACTCCAGAGCTACAATCCCAGCCCTTCTTATTTTTTTTATTTAGCTTCCCAAGTATTGGGATCACAGGTGTGCGCCACCATGAACTGGATGAGAATTTGCATTTCTAACAAGTTCCAGGATAACAGAGACCACACTTTGAGAACTGCTGCCTAGAAAACTCATTCTAAGACTTTGATGTCCAGTGGGATAACCTGGGAAGCTTATTGCAAAAGTACATTTCTGTGCCTAAATATTCTGTCTCCTGTGCAGGGCCCAGGAATTAACTTTTTAACAAGCAGTAACTCAGATTATTCTGAAATAACAGAAAACCTGTGTGTGTGTGGGGGGGTACTTCCACTCTGAGGAAGACTGCAACATGTCAGACAGAGGCCAACCACAGTGTAATGAAACTAGACTTGGAGTAAAACCCATTTTCTGGATGCAGGCACAGGAAGAGAGGAGGGTGATGAGGCTGGGGCCCTAGATGAGAGACTCAGCCTAGGAGCATGGGGGTAGGGAACATCTCTCATGGATTTAGTAATGGGGAGTGACGTGAACAGGTCCAGGATCAGCATGACAACACCACAGCCAAAATTCTCAAAAAGTAAAGAGGTTGTAAGAACACTAAATGAAGAGGGCTTGCTGGCTGATCCCACTGTCTGCTGCTTTGAAACTCAGCCACTGCCTAATTGATGAATGATGTTCACTGTCCAAGGCTTTTGTTCACACCATATTTGGATGGTGAATGATGAATGATGAATGATGGTGAATTGACGAATGATGCTCACTGCCCAAGGCTTTTATTCACACCATCTTTGGATTTCAATAGTGTCCAGGCAATCATGTTAGGATTTCTCACATGAGGAAGCTCCCACATACAAAGGAGGTTCACAGACCCTTGCCTTAACCTGTCTTGGTTCCAACCTGCCTCACCCATACCCCTTTTCCCATTTCTCATATTCATTCTGTCCTTATTATTTTCTCTCCTATTTCCCTCCTCCTTTGGGTTTTGTGGATTTGACACAGCAGTTTCCTGGCTTTGAATTTGGTTCTACTAGACAGTGATGGTCACTGGGTGTTGCTCTTCCAGACAGCTCCAGCCATAGGATCCGGCTGCCCTGAACTGCAGCCTAAAGTGGTTCCTGTGACCTGACACATGACAGTCCAATCAAAGATACCAACGCTGCTTGTCTGGAAATGCTGTAATCTAGATCTGCTTAGATCTAAAAACTGAGATGGAGCTGGGCATGACTGTGATCCCAGTACTTGGGAGGCTGAGACAGGAGGATCACAGGTTTGAGGCCAGCTTCAACAACTTTGCAAGATCTTGTCTCAAAACAAAAAATAAAAAGGCTGAGGGTATAGCTTGGAGGTAAAGTGCTTCTGGGTTCAACCCCTAGTTCCAAAAACTAAATAAATAAATAATAAAAATTGAGATGGAATGGGCAAGAAAGAGAAGGAAAAGACATGAATTTTGGAAGGTTAGAAATAACATTAATATTTTCATATAACATTATTATCCACCTTGAAAATACAATGTAGTCATTGGAAAAAATGACCAAACCCATGAAGAAAGATGGTCTTGGTCCATTTATACTGCTATAACAAAATACATAATACTGGGTAATTTATAAAAACAAAAATTTACCTCCTCACAGTCCTGGAAGCTGGAAAATCCAAGATCAAGACATGAGCAGGTTCAGTTCTTTGGTAAGAGCTGTTGTCTCTGTCATGGGAGAAGGGTTGATTCCTCAACTCCAGATCTACAGAGTCCTTGGATTACATGATGGAAAATAATTTCAGTACAAGCCAGTCAGAGACATAGACAGAGGTTTATTTAGGAAAGCAAGAAATACATGTTCAAGAGAGAACACTGGCCACCTCCCAGGTGAGAGAGGCGTGCTTTGGCAGTGCAGGGCTTTTCTTTTACAGGGGACTTTGGTGAGGGCTAGGAAAATGGTGAGCATGGGAGGGGGTGAACTTGTTTCCCTTGATTTACTGGACCTTTTGAGAATTTAGGCCTAAGACTTGTCAGTCTACAATGCATTCTGTAGGCTAACAAAATATATGCACCAATTAACTGGACATAGAATGCTCTCAGATTTACTGAGTCCTGTATTTACTGGACCTTTTAGGAATTTAGGCCTGGAGGAAAACAGACTTTCAAGGTGAATGTGAGGGTCATCATGAAGTTCTTATATTTAGACCTACAGTCTCCCGTTCCTTCCCTGTTTGTCTCTTTTCTACCTATTAGTTTTATTTCTCCTATCCTACCTCATTTCCAAGATGGTGCCTTGCTATTGTGTCTTCAGAGGGAAAGGACACTGTGTCCTCATATGGCTGAAGGTGGGAAGACAAAGAGGCAGCTGAATACTCTGTGAAACATCTTTTATATGGGCCTTAATTCCGTTCACCTGGGAGGAGCCTGCATGGCTTACTCACCTCTTAAAAGCCCCACCTCCTAATACCATCATTTTGGCCACTAAGTTTTAGCATTTGAACTTTGGACACACTCAAACCACAGCAGAGATCAGTCATTTTACACAATAAGTGTACAAGAATGGATACTTCTTCTATACAGCCAATAAAAATTAGACAGGATAGTGGGGGAAAGAGCTTATTCACCATAGTGGTAGCAAACAGAAATGGCTAGGAATAAATAAATGGAACACACAGGTGAGAGTTTTGTTCTTGTTTTTTTGTTTGTTTTTCCTCCAACCAATTTTGACAGCAACTAGGTGTCCTTCGACTCAAAACAATTCTGACACTGACTACCCAGCACCAGCCTCTGCAGGTTTAAGGGCTCCAACACTGACTTCCCTTCAGATGCCAGTCCCAAGCCTTGGGTTCCCAGAGTATCCACATTCTGTCCAACTTGGCTACTAAGTCAGGGGTTCCCACTCACCCCCTTCAGCTTTAGTAATTTGCTAGAATGGCTCACAAAGCTCAGGGAAACATCTGATTTACCTTTATTGGTCTATTAGAAAGAATATAAAAATTGGGGAACAGCCAAATGAAAGAGATGCATAGGACCCTGGCAAGGAGCTTCCCAGCCCTTTCCAGGTTCATCACCCTCCCAGTGCCTTGGTGTATTCATCAGTCCAGTAGCTCTCTGAATCTGCCACCTAGGAGTTTTTATGGAGGGTCCCTTGCATAGGCATGGTTGATTAAATCATTGGCCATTTCTGGTTAACTGATCTCCAGCCTCCACATAATCCCCGGAGGTTGGGGGAAGAGGGTAGGGCTGAAAGTTCCAAGTATTTTTTTTTTTTTTTGTACTCTGTGAGAATATAATTGTATCTTTTCTGTCAAAGGAGGTAGTTTCACTTAAACGGCCATTTTGTAACCTGGTAGAAACTTGCATTCCTTTCCCAAATTAACATCTCTTAAGAAATTACAGGTGTCGACCCTCCCCCATCTTCCCCTGTAGCTGACCGGGAAGACTGTGAAGCTGCAACTTCGACCAATAGAAGTTCAGCGCAGGAGGAGCCTTGCGTTAGGGATATAAGACCCACTGGGTTCTTTGTGAAGCGTGCTCTCTCTCATATTTGGGAGCACCCTTTTTTGCAAAAAAGTAAAATCGCCTTGCCAAGCAATTTTCGAACACGTGCCGTTTCTTTAGACCCCGTAAAAAGTTGTTTCTAACAATTGGCGCCCACGCGGGGCACAGCACCTCTCCAGGGTGATGAGGACCCCCTCTTAAGGGAGACGCATCCTACTGCCGTGTTGCGGTAGCCCTTTGGAAAGGGGACTCAATCTCTGGAGCAGGTGATAAACCTTCAGGCGAAAATTGCGAGGTAACGTGGGGAGAAGGCCTTAATAAATGCCGCGGCAACCAGAGATTCATGCGTGGAGTCAGGTATGAACACTTCCAGGAGAAGCAAGTAATACTTAGGTGGTCGGGACACTCCAGGGGTTGTGCGTGTGTGTGCTTGAATGAGCATGTAGTGCGGTTACACAACCGGGAAGGCCGGGGTGGGAAGTAACGGCTATGTGTACTTGGATGAGGGGTAACAGGTGTGGAGTCTGAATCTGCTGTTCTGTTATATCCTTGGCGTTTCATATGGCATAAGGCCTCCTCTTCGGGGGAGCCAGCAAGGGGCTTTAACTGGCCTGCCGAGAAACGCCTATGGGGATATGGGTCCCAAGTGGAAGACAGACAGACTAAGTGCATCTGGGAAAAATACTAGAAACCTCCAGCAGGAGGAAGCTAGGTCTCAGCCAAGTATCTAGTTGTGCTTTCACAACTAGGGAAGCCAATATGGAAAATAGAACCTCTTCACCCTGTGAAAGGGCACACGGGGAAGAAGAAGAATTAAGTAAAACTCCTTCAGATAGCCCCCTGGGGCGTATGCTCCAATATTGGGAAGAGAATCCCAGGACAGCAGGGAAAAAGAAACACCAAATGATAAAATACTGCTGTTTCATTCGGATACAAGAACCCATCCTCCATCCATCGGTATTCTAACCAAAATTTGGTTCGAGTGAGGATTGGGTTTGCCAATCGTTAATTGAATATGTCAATAATAAAAATCCTGTGACCCAGGAAAAATAGATTTTATGCGCTCTGCTGGAGGAAAGAGCCTGTAGGCTTGTTCCCTATGAAGGCAGAAATGAATAAGAATAAGAACAATTGGGACCTCCTTAACTGTTTACCTCCCCCCTGTTAATCAGTCCCCTGATTCAGGGAATCAGCAGACTGAACCACCTCAAGTCACTGAGGAGGGAGGGGGAGGAAGGAGGGAATCTGAGTCAACTGCAGCGACTTCAGATCCCCCTCCTTCATTATGTACCTCCCTTCCCCGACTGAAAAGAGAGGTTCAACAATGTAAATGGGGTGTCCAAAGCTTCCCTTTTTCTTCTAAAAAGGAAGAGCCGCAGGCTTTTTACCTACTTAGGGAAGTTCGTCTGGGTGGAGGGGCTATTGGGTTTGTAAACACCCCTCTAACTAGTTCAAAGGTTAGAGCTCTTAAAAAAAAAAAAAGAAGGAACTCAACCCTCTCATAGAGGACCCCCACAGAGTTGCAGACCAGCTAGATCAATTTCTAGGTGCAGAAAAGAAGGCCATTTTAAAAGGGAATGCCCAGACCTAAAAAAAAAAAAAAGAAGAAAGTTATACCCATTTTTTGGGCCCCCCACCCGGTGCCATGAAAGGGCCTGGTGGACTAGCAGAAGCCTGCTCTAGAGTACTGGGCCTCTTCCAGGTGGCAGTGACTCAGCATAACAATGGCAAAGATGGCGCTGGCGGACCCCTCAGTGGGAGGTCCCGCGGTTAACCCCACCTAACCACAGGAGGGCTATGATAGGCAGTTACCTCCTTCCATGCTCATGGACAACAGGTGCCTTCGCCTATGATAGGTCACAGGGGGGCGGAAACAGCTTTAACTCTTGCCCCATTGGGCCCCACCCTATCACTCTGGAATTTCCTTTATGGCCTTTACTTTAAAAGTGCACTGTCTTCCTAAATAAACGAGATCTTGCTTGACTTGTCTCCCGGCTCCCTGGTCTTTGGTCAAGCCGCGACACTTGCCACCCTGCCCAGTTCGTGCCACTCTCGGGCTGGACCCCGAGACCCATTATGACCTTCGAGGAGAACTGGGACGGTCAGGGGCTCTTATACGAATGGGTCCTGCCAAGAGCCCTTGATAAATTTGCATATGGGACCTAAAAGGGAGGAATTAACATTCCTGGTTAATTCTGGAGCAGCCAGATCCTCCCTTGACCATCACCCTCCCTTCTTTAAAGCTGTCTAATAAATCGTTAATGGTTTCAGGAGTAAAGGAAAAAGGATTTAATGTACCTATTTTTGAAAAAACGTAGGTTGAGTATAAAACCAGACTAGCCCAGGCAAGATTCCTTTTTATACCTGAGGCAGGAACTAATCTTTTGGGCCGGGACTTAATGACTAAATTAGAAATTGGATTAAAAATGGATCACCAAGGAATTCAGGTTTCACTCAATCTCTTATCTGCTCTAGAAAAAGAGAGGATATACCCTATAGTCTGGACCAAGGAAGGAAATAGAGGGGGGCTTAAGATTTCTCCCATTCAGATCGAACTAAATTATGTGTCAAGTCTCTCCTCTTCCCTGTCCTCTCTTAGGGTACAAGGATTGTTAGCCCAAACCCCACCTCTTGAATTTCCAGCACACTCTCATCAACCCGGCGACAGCGTCCTAATAAAGACCTGGATGGAGTACAAGCTTGAGCCGGCCTGGGAAGGACCATATCAGGTGCTGCTTACAACGGAAACAGCTGTTCGCACTGCGGAGAAAGGTTGGACTCATTACACATGGGTTAAAGGGTCCCCACCTCCTACCCTGAAAGGACAATGGACCATCACTCAACACCCGGACCCTCTCAAGTTAACTGTAAAAAGACTCTAAGTTTATTCTGGTTTTTGGTTCTGTTAAGCTTTCAGGTATTGGGTAGCCCTTGTTCAGCTCAATTAACTATTAATGTTACTATAGGAAAGAAACCCCTAATTATAAAAATCAATACATGTCAAGTCTTATGTCTCTGCCCAGAACCAACATGGGCGATAAAGCAAAATAATCCAAGACAAGCCCCTTGTTCTAGGTGGGGCAAGTCTCAGAGGACCACCCCAAATAGAGGATGGACACCCCCACCATATAGAACTGTTCCAACTCCAGGGATGTTAAAAGAAAAAAATAACTGGAGAAGTTTCCCTTAACACCTGCGCTAGTTTACAGTATAATCCACTCTTGCTAACTCACAAGCCAGGAAAGACAGCTCTTTCCGTTAAACGTGGGTCTAACTTACAGACAGATGTGTCAGGAGACGATCCCATGGGGAAACTTGCTGTTAGGTTAGTTAATAATTCGACCTCAGTTGCTAACATTAACCCTTCAACCCGAGGCACTATAGTAAAAATAAAGGATTTCCACCAGATGATAGAAGTTAAGGCAGGATATGGGAAAACAAATGCCTGGTTGAAATGGATTAAAAATTCTGTCAGCACCTTAAATAACAGTGACTATTACTTTTGTGTGGCAAACAAACTAGGCAGGTCAAAAACTCAGGTGGTACCATTTCCACTCAGATGAACCTCAGACCCAAGGGGCATGAGATGTATGATAGCCCTCTTTCAGGACAATCTAGCATGGGGCAAGAAGTCTTGTAAGAATCTATCCCTCCTGTTCCCAGTGGTGCAGGGTCCAAAGCAACAGCCCCCTAAAACGGGTCGAGCCTCCAGTCCCAAACACTAACCATACCTCATGCCTCTCAAGGTGGGAGGGACAGTCAGTGTTCTTGGGAAATGTTACAGGCTGCAGTGAATGCTGGTCCTTTGAGGAGCTGGATAATCAGTCCGCACTGGCGGTAGCCCGAGCGAATGTCTGGTGGTACTGTGGAGGACCACTACTCGAGAGTTTACCTGCCAATTGGAGTGGAATTTGCACTCTAGTACAATTGGCAACTCCTTTCGGCCTGGCATTTCAAACCC
>PVJS01055969.1:0-12494 GCA_004027185.1 Glis glis
AGAGTCTCACTGAGTTGCTGAGGCTGACTTCAAACCTGCGATCCTCCTGTCTCAGACTCCCAAGTACTGAGATTATAAACATGCATCATCATGCCCAGCAATTCATGCACATTAGAAAGAAACTATTTTTGGAATAATGTGTAAGTCACAGTAATGCTACTGTCTCTTGGGAGGGAAAAGGTTTGAGTCAGGAGACAAAAGTAAGAGAGAAATTGGGTCATTTTATACACTTATTTTCCCTTTTGTATATCATGCTATGGTCAAGTATTACCCATGTAAGAGAAAATTTAAATAGAAATATTTAAATCTCATCAGTCCATTTGACTTCTATCTCTTTTACTTACTTTTATTCCATAATAATTTAACTTTCCCCAAATTAAGAAATAGAAAAGATATAGAGAAAATTATTAAGATAAGTAAAACATTCTCATTACCCTCTGTATGAAGGGTTGACATACATTTATGTTCTTAATACAAGTCAGAATTGCATTCAGAATTTTTTATTTCTATTGTAACGAGTAAGTGTCTAATCTAAAAACTACATAAGTTCAGTGAAGAGAAAAATCACATCAGGGACAAGTAAGAGCTCATACTAGAGATGATATTTGACTTTTCTTGATAAAGAAAATTTGATGATGGATAGAAATTTGATGAAAATGTCTTGATAAAGAAATTTGATGATGGATAGAAATGAGGAGGCTTTTGGAGAGGGAAAAAGGCCTCCAATCTTATTTGCAAATGTGCATAAAAGCAGGCATAAAACTTCTTTCTGTCAAAAAAGTCAAATTACTTCACTATTGTGGCCACCTGCAGTAGTAATTAAAATGACATTTAGTCAGCTAAGCAGTTTGTCCATTTGCAATCACCTGTTCTGCAGATTTCTCCCCCCCAGTGAATTGACAAATTTTGCTATTAATATCTTCATTATGTTTTGTTACATAAATTGTCTGGTTACTTGTGATTTGTTGTTACCATAAAGTAAAATGTTGGAATCAGATCCAATAACTGGGCCATCATGTGTGGTTAGCATGTTATGTTCAGTATATAGGTATCCTGCCAAGGGAGTAAATCCCAAGGTGTGTAACTGTGAGGGCTATGCCCACCTCGATGGATGCCATTTCTAAACCAAACAAAGATGCTGCCTGGCCTAGCAGTCTCCCTTTTTTTCAGGGAGACAAAGTGTTCATAAGATGACAATATTTCCAAATTGGTCAGTAAATTAGTACCTTAGTTCCCCTCAAATATCCCAACCTTCCCTCTATTGTTTATCACTTCATGTCACCTTGAAAAAGTCCCTTGTTGATTGCTGGATATTGAATATACAGTATCAAACAATGACCAGGTAAAATATACATAGTAAAAGATGCAGGATCTCGTGAAAAGAATGGAAGTTATGGAGACCTTCTGGAGTCACCTGCAACATCGTTAATAAATAAGAATCTGTCCGGGCATGGTGGCTCATGTCTGTAATCCCAGTCCTTGGGAGACTGAGACAGTAGAATCACAGGTTCAAGAACAGCCTTAGCAATATAGCAAGACTTTCAGCAATCTAGCGAGACCCTGTTTCAAAACAAAAAATAAAAAGGACTCATGGTGTGTCTCAAAGGTAGAATGCCCCTGGGCTCAATCCCTAGTACCACAATAAATAAATAAATGAATAAATAAATAAATAAATAAATAAGAAAGAAAGACTCTGGAAAGATGGACCAGATCATGGTTTAAAAAGAGAAATCCATTCATAGTTTTTATAAGACAAACCTTTGATAAAAGAAATACAAATGAATAACAAAAGATTAAGAAATGCCTTTGAGAAAATTGGTAAAACAATTGTTGCACCATGTATGACTTTGTTGTATTGTGTATAAAGTTGTTGCAAAAATTCATATTCCCGATATGTTTTTAAAAAGTCAAAATATAAGCATGTTTGTTCAGTCTAATGATGACAATTCAAGCGTATTTTAGTTAAATGTAAGTTCAAATATATCTTTTAAAATTCTTAGTTGCTTGCTCCAAGTTAAAGTTGTCACTGACTATTTTTTGTTGCTTTTTCTGCTATGAAGTTCTGTTTGATCTTTAAGGAGAATTCAGTTTAATGGTCTTTTAACATTTCCTTTATCAATAGGTTTTGTGGGAAAGGTTGTTGTTTTTGAGATAAGCAAGGCCATAAACTATGCTCAACAATTTGTCAGTTCATATCTAAAGTAATAATTCATTTGGGGAAGAGGAAAACATTCCATAAATTCTATCAAACATATTGTTGATGGATATATACATTTATATATTGTATATATGAATGAAAATGTGTAAAGATTAAAAAGATCTTGAGATTCTATCCCACCAATCCACTTTGTGTGTGTATGTGTGTGTGTTACTGGGGATTGAACTCATGGACATTCTCCCACCGAGCTATACCTCCAGCTCTTTTTGTTTGTTTTTTGCTTCTGTTTTAAAACAGGGTCTTGCTAAGTTGCTGAGGGTCTTGCTAAATTACTGAGGCTGGTCTTGAACCCACGATCCTCCTGTCTCAGACTCTAGGGTACTGGGATTACAGGCATGCACCACCATGCCTGGGTCCTCAAATCCACTTTTGAAATTTATCCTAAAAAAAAAGTGATTATACAAATGGGAATGCACATATCAAATCATTGTTTATAATAATGCAAATTATCTTTGATCAATCTTCATATCAAACAATGGAGAAGTGTTTAAGTAAACTGTGGTCCATTCATACAATGGAATGTGATGTGGCAGTGATAGATATTGATACACGTTGATGCAGATGGATATTCATATAGGAAAAGCTTTTCAGAATCATTCTTAATTAAAATAAAAATCATGCATCATAAATTCTTTGAGCCCATTTGCAGTACTGGGGATTGAACCCAGGGGCATTCTACCTCTGGGCTACACCCCCAGCCCTATTTTTTTATTCTTTATTTTGAAACTGGGTCTCACTAAGTTGTGGAGGGCCTCACTAAGTAGCTGAGGCTGGCCGCAAACCCGGATTCTCTGGTCTCAGGCTCCTAAGTACTAGGATTACAAGCGTGTACCACCACACCTGGCTTCTTTGAGCCCATTTGGATTTAAATAATCAAGAACTTAGCCCTAGTTCTAGATCACTTTATCCAGAGTAACCTCTTTCTGGTCTGGATCTCAAAAGAGGTGCCTTCATTGATCTATCATATATATATATATATATATATATATATATATATATATATATACTTTTATTGGTGCATTGTAATTATACATCATAGTGAGGGACCCATCTTTTTTAAGAATGCAGAAGGTATCTGCCTACAAAACCGTTCATCTGTTCCTGAGGCTTCTGCTTACCTCTGTATCCTCATTCATGGTCAATTTCTTCCCTTATTCACTCTTTTTTCTCAGCTCTGAACTACTTGCAGTTTCTTGAACAGATACTAAAATTTAGCTCCTCCCTATGCTTGTACATGTCTATCCAATGCCCTTCTAACTTCCGCTGTCTGGAAGACCTTTTCTCACCTTTTCAAGCTCTGTTCGCCAGCACTTTTTAGGACAGTTTTGAAGATTCCCCCAACATATCGCCCCCTCTTCACATCCCAGGAAGATTATACTGTAAAGCTATGTGATCATTCTGTCCTTTCGAGTCTCCATTGTTGGAAACACAACAGTGTGTTATTTTTTCTTATCTTTTCCACTTGACAACGAGCTTCTTGAAGCTAGAACTTCTAATTATTCACGTATCAGCAATGCCTTGTGTGTTATGTGTTAGGCACTAAATTGATAAATACTCCCAGAAGAAAAAATAGATGCTTTAAAAACAAAAAGTATAAAATGATTAATCTGACTACTTTCCTTTATTGATAAAAACCTCAGAAGTTGAATGTTAGTAAATCATACTGAGATAGACTGCTCTCCATATTAGAATCCTTCTCCTCTAGAATGTAAAGGATTCATCTCAAAATCATTTGCCTTAATTAAACTCTTTCTATTTGCATTTTCTGCAGATGTGCTTTCAATGTCTAGATTTTAGATCGATTTTTGACAAGTTCAATGGCCTCATTCTCCTGTGTTACAATGGCAAACTGCAGTGGGGAAAGAAATTCTGACTAGAAACAAGAGATAAATAAATATATGGCAAGGTCTTTGAAAAATTCATGTGCTCAGAAGAATCTTAGATGTCTTGAGGATGGACATTGGTATGCTCTCCTCCACATACCAAATAAGTTTTAGGAAGCTGCAAGGGAGAATATTAATTTCCAGTATTGCACTGACTGATTTCTCTCCACTCCTCTTCTGCTAGGAACACTTTTCTAGTTTTGTGGGTGTGTTTAAGCCTTAATCATTGCACATGAGTTCATTGCAATTACCTTCTCTGTGAAATTCACCAATATCATCCCTGGTACCATTAATTCTCTTTTTCTTTTACTTCCTGTAGTATTTTCTTGAGACTAAGCATATAGCATTTATTTTATACTGACGTCATTATTATAGCTATTTTTTTTTGTTACTGGGGATAGAATCCAGGGGTGTTCTACCTCTGAGCTACACCCCCAGCCCTATTGTATTGTATTTATTTATTTATTGTTTGTTTGTTTGTTTTGAAACAAGGTTTCACTAAGATGCTAAGGACCTAGCTAGGTTGCTAAGGCTGGTCTCAAACCTGCGATCATCTTGTCTCAGCCTCCCAACTACTGGGATTACAGGCAAGTGCCACAAGGCCTAGCTTATTACAGCTATCTTATGTCTCCTTAGTATCTGTAACTTCCAGGGCGCAGATCACATCTTTTATATGTTTGTTCTCCAAGTGTCCAGAGATTGTATTTGTATAATAGGCATTTACTAAACAAGACAAAGTAATTCAAGGAAAAAAAAAACATTGTGAAGAAAGATTAATAAGCATTAAAATGATTTATTTAGAAAAGGGATAGAACATAGATAATGCATGACTGCCTATTTTGAATCATTTATTCTTTTCATAACTTGACCCTTTGGTCATTTATCTTCTTTCCTTTAAAAAAAAGTCACAAATCTAGTGTTGTGGCGCCATTTGATGCAGATGGTATTGATGTTGACTGATTCGTTAGAAGTCTCTCACATGAATGACAATGGATTCAACATGACAAGATCTGAGGAGGTGGGGGAGAAGAAGAGCTATCTCTTCTCTCTCCCCTTCCTTCCATCACTGTCCCACTTTTATTGAGAGTTATAACCAAAACATTGCAAGAATAATTAATCATAGGAGATAGCAAAGCAGTCATGGGGTGAGTCAGGGAAAAACATCAAGGTAGTCACAGATGAATCAGGGAAGGAAAGGATAAACAAGGAAGATGCCAGGGTCTTTGCTTATCAGTCTTATTTGGTCCTTGGAGATTTGTCTGCGTGCAGCAATCTCTACCTGGGTGGGCAGTTTGTGCCTCTCCCAAGCTGGATCAAGGTGACCTCAAAGCAGATGACTAGCAAGGCCCACAACAATCTAGAAAAGCAGAAATATAAAAGCAGCCAGAGGGGCTGGGCGTGGTGGCGCACGCTTGTAATCCCAGTACTTCGGGAGGCGGAGACCGGAGGATCTGGGTTCGCGGCCAGCCTCTCTCTCTCTCTCTCTCTCTCTCTCTCTCTCTCTCTCTTTCTCTCCTTAGTGAGGCCCTCCACAACTTCGTGAGACCCGGTTTCAAAATAAAGTATAAAAAAATAGGGCCGGGGGCGTAGCGCGGAGGTAGAATGCCCCTGCGTTCAATCCCCGGTACGGAAAAAAATAATAATAAAATAAAAATAAAAATAAAAGCAGCCAGAGGCTGTTACTGACATTGGTCATGGAACCAACAGGACTTTCACAACATTCACACATACAGGCATCCAAGCGGGCGCCAGCCATTCACCATCTCCACAGCATCACAGCTGACCCCATTTGAGCAATTACAGTGTGCAGGCATTCTCTAGAGAAATTTCAGGTCTCCCCCGCCAGGATGTTCAGAATGAGATATTCCCAATAGTCTGCTTTATAAATGAGAATGCTCAAGGCTCAGAGAAGTTGGATAATTTGCTCTAAGTTACACAACAAACGCTGGAATCAGGAATCAATTCCAGTTTGGCCTGATTTCAGAGACACTATAATGCTCCAACGTACAAGACACAGAAAGACATAAAATACAAACTTTTCTTTTGTTATAAAAATGTTATATTTGTAATTCTTAACCTATACATATGAAAATTTCATTTTAAAAATATTTTCAGCCGGGCGTGGTGGCGCATGCTTGTAATCCCAGTACTTTGGGAGGCGGAGACCGGAGGATCCGGGTTCGCGGCCAGCCTCAGCTTTCTCACTCTCTCTCCCTGTCTCTCTCTCTCTCTCTCTGTCTGTCTCTCTCTCTCTCTCCTTAGTGAGGCCCTCTTCAACTTCGTGAGACCCGGTTTCAAAATAAAGTATAAAAAATAGGGCCGGGGGTGTAGCACGGAGGTAGAACGCCCCTGCGTTCAATCCCCGGTACCGCAAAAAAAAAAAATTTTTTTTTCAAAGGGAACATCCTAAAACTCAACTGATTTCATAGTATAATCACCTCCCCATTCCTGCTCTTTTTTCCCTTAACTCTCACATTCTATTTTTTTTTCTTGCTTTCTGCAATGTTGAGTTAGGAAACTGGTAAGTAATAGCATATTAATAATGGCCATTAAGACATTTCTGTTTCTACTAAGGTGACCTAAGATGGCTTGGAGTTGACACAGCAAATCACACTGTTACTTATGTTACTTATACAGAGTTTGTATTTGTGACAGGAATGCCCCTTCTGCAAGTAACATAACATTCAACACAGGGTTTCAGTCCACAGGAAAATGAACATCACTAATGTGGAGCTCAGAGGTAGGCAATTCTGCCTGTTGTTTCAGACAGATGAAAAACATCTGGACAATATCTCTGTGAGAACTTTAGCCATTTTCTCCCATGTGTTGCCTTGGGACACCAAGATAGTTGTCCTGCTGCCTTGTAAAAATTAGAAAGATACAAGAAAAAGGCAGGGCTTTGTCAGCTGCATCTTTCTTTTTTGATTGAAAAAGCAAATGTTCCCAGATTCCCATTCTTGTTTCATAGGTAAGGTCTTAGCTATGTGGCCCCCTCACTGGGAGAGTAGACAGCAAGGGAGATGGGATTCTAAATGGCTTTGGGCATTGTAAATCGTGCTGCTTTAAACATGGATATGTATGTAACACTATAGTATTCTGACTTCAAGTCCTTTGGAAAGATACCCAGGAATGGTATAGCTGAGTCCTATGGTGGCTCCATCCCCAGTCTTCTGGGAACCAATCCTCCAAACTGATATCCATAGTGGCTGTAATAATGTGCAATTCCTATTTCCCCACATCCTCACCAGCATTTATTATTGCTTGTATTCTTGATAATTGCCATTCTAACTGGAGTTAGATGGAATCTCAGTGTAGTTTGATTTACATTTCCCTGATTGCTAATGATGTTGAACTTTTTTATATATTTATTGGCCATTTCTATTTCTTCCTTTGAGAAGTAACTATTCAGTTTAGTTGACCATTTTTTGACTGGGTTATTTGTTTTTCTAGTGTTAAGATTTTTAAGTTTCTTGCATATTCTAGATATTAGTCCTCTGTCATCTATCTATCATCTATCTATCTGTGCAACCAGCCTAGGCATCCCTTAATAGATGAATGGGTTATAAAACTGTGCTATATCCATACAATCACATTTTACTCATTCATAAAGAAGAACAAAATTATATCATTTGCAGGAAAATGGATGTAACTAGAGAATATTATGCTAAGTGAGCAAATAATTGAGTTTTCTCTCATATGTGAAGCTAGAGAGAAACTGGGGAACAAAAGGGACTTCAGATAAATGAGGAGAGAGAGACCAGTTGAATAGTGGAAGGAGATTTGGGGAGGGAGTTGGGAGGGAAAAGGGGAGACCTAATGAAGGAAACAGCTCAAACAATCCTATGTACAATTGTGAAGCTATCAATACCAATTTCAATATTATGAACAGGGATGGGGAGGGAGTGATGTGGGATCTAGGAGGAAATGCACCAGGAGCTATATGGATGTATGTTTCTATCACACTAAGCCTCAATATGATGTATGGTTATAGTGTACCAATAAAAGTATATTAAAAATAAAATAACTGAATGGCTTTGGGGTAGTCACTGGACAGGACATGATGCATAAGCCTGAGATGGAGAGTTATTTGGCAGGGAATTCAGAAGCATCATCTCTCAAACCAAGTGTCACTTCCTTAGGAACACCTGCCTTGATCTCTCAGGTCCCTGTCATCTGTCCTAAACGCATTCTAGACTGCTTTCCACAGTTCTTATCACAGTTTATAATTTGTACTTATTTAAGAAGAACATCTTAAACCTCTGAGACATTTCTTAGATGGTGCTTTGGGGCAAACACTAAGAATTGGTCATGGTTTAAGGGTTTGGGCTTTTTACAGCTCTCTATACATGTTCAATGTACCCTAAAATATTGTTTCTTCTGTGTAGCTTAGATGTTGTACTTGGAAGATCTTTCATTTGATATTTTGACATACAAACTGGATGCTAATTTGTTCATAAAATAAGTTCGGCATGCATTTCCCCCCCCGAATTACTTCTAAAAGCAAATTATAATTTCCTTTTTATTAGCCAATTTCCACTTAAAGAATGAACTATACCCCCAAGCGCAATTGCAAATTCCAGTTAGTGTGACCTCTGCTAACATATTAATTTAGGACAGCTTCCCCTTAAACTGTTTTCCCGTGGCATCAGGTGAATTGATCACAAGAGACTTAATAACTTTGGTTTAAGCCTACATCCTTTATAAATCTGTAATCACTTCCCATCAGACATTCCATTAAAGAGCTGATATTTGTAAAGCAAATCACTGGATTCTTCCAAAGGAGTTTGCTGAATGGTCACACGAACTAATTAGTGTTTATTACAACCTACATATCTTCTAGGGGAAGCTTTAAGCAGGCGGCAAGACAGAATATTTTAACCAAGAGCAATATGTAACTACTTAGAAGACAGAAAATAAATTTGAAAGCCTACATATTCTTTTAAGCTGCCTATTAGTTTCTCAAGCCAATAAACAATAATTCCTCAAAAGACCATGCATGGCCATGCTGATAAAGACAAATGTGCCATGATCAATATATTTTAATTAAATGGAGAGCATTCATCAACAAGGAGATGCACATTTACAGAACCAGGCTGATTGTATCATTTCTATTGTTTAATTGTCTTAGGTTGGTCCTTCTTAAAATGCATGGACATATTAGTCCTATTGAGGAATAAATTTCTGTTTTCCAATTGCAGTTCAAAAATCCTGCCTATGCAAAGAGGTAAATAAACTTACAGCTAAAACTTTAAACACTTGTTTACTCAGAGGACAAAATACAGATTCATAATTTATGCATGAAACAAAACCAGGCTTTAAATTTGCTTCCTATACATCTAAGACTTAGCGAGGAAGAAAAGGGTATAAGATAAAGACATCTATTGTCCCCACTCATGGAAGATGATATTTGTCATACAGTTTTTTGTTCCAAGGCCCATTAGATTCCAGAGACACTGGGTCCTTTCTCCTGTGCTTGAGGGAAGATTAAGATTTTGATGATCAGGTTGCACCAGGAGAAAAAATGCAGCAGCAGCATGGACAGGGATATCAGCTGACCTATTTGTTCAGCCAACTCAGAGAACTTCAAGCTCCTACTTTTAAGGTATCACCTCCTATACTACTGACTGATACCACCCAGGCACAATTAACCTACTAACCTGTTTCGTTTTTGTATCCTGTTTATTTCCCTCTTTCTTTATTATTTACTTATTTAATTTTTATTACTTCTAGAAAGTAATTGTCAGGAGAATAAGTATTAGTCTCTCACCAAGTATAATCACTCCACCAAGAACACAGTTTGGTATCTTTTATAAGATGAATAAATTAGGTGAAGTGTGTAAAGAAACAATAGCCAGTGTGTTCAATACATGCTAGTGTTTTCCCCCTATAAGCCCCAAATAAAATTATCAGGAGCAAAAACCCATACACATTTTATTCTTAGCATGATTTGATCTGCTTGAAATAATGCTATTTTAGGCTTGATTCTCTCTTCTTTTCTAGATCTTTTAACTAAGGAGCTTCCATCTGCCTGATAAAATGTGCTATCCAGCCAAAACACATCCAAAAAAACAAAACTGGGCACTGAAGATCAAGAGACGCCAGCCTGGCAGACTTGGAAACGTAATAAGGAAGATATGAAGTCTTAGCAGTGCAGTCCAAGCTATTTGACAATTCCGAGGAGGTAAATGAGCATATTTGTTTTTGCCTGGATTAGTGGACCATGATCCAGAAAGTTAATTCAAACATGTGGCGATGGATAAACCACAAGTAACAGGGCCGGAATCCAAATGAAGGAGAGACTCACAAGAATTTCCCAGCCTCCCCCCACCCCCCTATAACAAGTACATTTCACCAGATGTGGAATCACTTCCTTTTCATACCTGAGCCAACGTGACAGCCTAAAACACTTGCTGCGCTCTCTGATACTAAGTTTTGGAAATCCCACTGGAAATAGCAAACACCATATGCTAAGAATCACTCCATCAAACAGGGACAGGCTATTCCTTTCATGTAAGTTTAGAAACCCTGATGTCTATTGCCAAAACAAATTTAGAAGTTGCTTTGACATTCTTTACGTCAATTTTCCCTTCATTTACAGAACCGTGAGTGGGAAAGTAATGTATTTACCACTCTTTATTTGACAGTAATTCAGCTCAAGGAAATTCTCCATATTTCTTTTACCTTAGTTGCAGCTTAAAGAAATCCACTTGATGAAGAGGCATTAATCATCATATTTCCTCCTGATAAACAGAAAACACCTGGAAAGCAAGAATTAACCTTGCCGCCAATGCCTAATTGCCTTAGTGGCATAGTGAATGATATTGGCCATATGATGAGACGCTCAGCTACCCAAATACCAGGAATGAGAAGGTTTGCTGAGGAAAGCCCCAGTCTAGAAGTCCTCCCAACTAGATTTGTGGTATTAGGTAAATAACTTCCAGTCTCTGGACTTCTATTTTTTTTATACATCACAAACAGGTGAGGGGTGTCCACCGGTCTCACCTAATTACCTCCCTTTCATAGAAAAGCAGGTTGACTATTGTCTAAGTATTAAGAGCTTGTTCAAGTCAATGTCGCAGGTTGGATAGGGGCTCCCCAGAAAAGATGTGTTTATCTCTTGGAAACTGTAAATGTATCTTACTGGGGGGAGGGGATATCACTGTGGACATAATTGAGTTAAGCATCTTGAGATAAGATCACCCCGATTATTCTAGTGGACCCTAAATCCAGTGACAAATATCCTTATAGAAGCTGAAGGGGGGAGAACACAGAGGAGAAGGCCAGGGAAAGACAGAGGCAGGGAGAAGCCCAGGGAAAACCGAAGCCACCAGAAGCTGCAAGAGGTGAGAGAGGATTTTCCCCTGTTGCCCCTGGAGAGAGCACAGCCCTGCCGGCACCTTCATTTTGGACTTCCGGCCCACAGAACTGTAAGAGAATTTATTTCTGTTGTTTTAGCCACCAAATATGTGGCAATTGGTTAAAGTGCCCATAAGACACACAATCAGGTCCCAAAAGGTATCCAAAGAGATTGCATCAAGGTGGTTTTGAAAGATTCAAATATGGACTCAGGGAAGAACCGTGAGTAGGAAACGTGGCCACCCCGATGCTCAAGGAAACGAAAGGCAGAGATAGTCTTATCTTGAGGGAGCTCACTGGGAGCTGGAGCTGTGGAGGAGGAGACCGGAGGGAGCTGTCCAGGACATCAGGCTAGCAGAAAGATGGGGTCAGAGGATGGGAGCCAGGGCAGAAATACAGAAAATGCACTGACCACCTTCTCCACCTGGCTCCCTGTTCTCCTGATGATCTGTCTCATTGTCGAAATCCAAATGGGCAGACATCAAAGAACCTAAGGATTACATCCCACTAGACTCAGGCCTCTGGGGGGCTGAGCAGGGCAGAGAAGCAAGGAGAAGGGATGGGAGAAGTCAAATGGAAAATATACTGTAGAGACGCTAAGATTCAGATTTTTAAAAGGAAGCTACTAGGAAAAAAAGAAAAGATAAAACCTCCAGAGACTATTCCCAGGAACTATTTTAATTCTAATAGTCAGTCTAAGATTCTCTGAAGCACTGTGTGGAAATATGTTTCTTTTTCCTAAATTGTAATTTTCTCTATCCTGAAAGAAAATGTTTCTACGAAGTTTAAAAAAATCTTTAAGAAATTTCAACACATCATCCCAATGAAAAGAAACCAGTATTTTTTTTTTATTGGTGCATTGTAATTATACATTTAATAGGTGTTAGGCTATAAGAGTCATACATGCACACATTGCCCGATTTGCCCTCCCTCAAATCCCACCCCGTTCCCTCCCTTTAGTGCTTTGCACAGTGATTTGAGTTTTATAAGTTTGGATGTATACCTCCTGCGTTTTAGTGTGTTACCCTCCACCCCCC
>PVJS01055970.1:0-12493 GCA_004027185.1 Glis glis
CATCCCTTCCCACGACTCCGCTATTTCTCCTTGAAGTCAACACTAAGGCAAATCTTGAACTGTCCACAAGACAGTAAACAAGAGCAGCTTTGTTTTCAGTGGATCACCCACAATCCCATTAATGCCAACCCATACCATTTCAGGCAAAGGTGTTGCGCACACATCCCTTTCACCACAAGGTAGATAAACATATGGAACAGGTGGGAACTGGGGTCGTTCCTTAAAAGTGTGCCCCTCAAAGCACAGACTTGAGGATTCTGACTGAGAAATTTCCCCCTTAAAATTATTAGGCCCTAAATTTCTAAAAGCGACAAGGGCTATCCATATGAGACCTGTACTTGGTATTCTGCCTGTCTCCCCAGAGCTACAACATGCCAACTTTAGCTCTGAGGGAAAGGGAAGGTGATGCCTGTGGACTTGAGACTATTTGGCCCTCAGGTCAGAAGCTCATGAGCCAGGGCTGCAGTTTCTGTTCAACTGAAAGAAAAGCAATGGACCAAATCATTCACGGAGCCCAAGAAGTAGCGCCTGATGAACTGATCAACATATGAGCCAAATTCTGAAATGAAGAGTAACACAATCTGGTGCAAAGACTATTATGCAAATTAAGACAAAGGGTACTGTGCAGTTAGATACCAAAAAAGTTTCTAGACCCCCCTAAAGGGATCCAGAAAAGTGGAAGAACATGTATGAGATGGGACACTAGTCCAAGGGAAGAGATAGAGAAGTAACACACATACATGGAGCTCAACAGTTGGGGGAGTCCTCTAAAATCTTGGGTTTATGCATGAGCTGGGACTAAGCTCAATCCATGCAAATGGAAAATTGTCAGTTGACACTAAAATATTTTATCTTATTTGAATAATATTGAAACAGAAACCATGCCACTATTTTACAATTTCCCCTTCACAACTGAATTAGGATGCTCATAAGAATCCTCCACATCTCTGTCCATCACTTCTGTTTTACTTTGTTTTATTTCCAATAGGCGTTTTTGGTCAAACAGTGTTACCAGCAAAAAGAAATTCAACTAGGAGTGGCCAGAGTTCTACAAAATTCACACTGCGTATCAAGAGTGATATGCACATCAGAAATCTCTTTTGTGTCTGTGAGTTCATAGACAAGAAATAGGATGTCCACATGGGGAACAAGTAAGGCAAGATGAATATTATACTCCCTCAAGGCACACCCACATGTCTTTTCAACCTTTGTCTCTAACACTTTTAAGCTCTTTGCAGATGTTGGAGAGAAATGTAAGAGAGTCATAAATAACAGAGAGGATGGTTTTAAAATACCTGGCAAACATCTAACCTATTCCAAACAATCCAAAAATCAAAGCATTGTGGTCAGATATATCCTAATTATTGCTATTGAAATACATCACTTTGGGAAAAACTTTATGAAACCTAAATTGTCCCTAGGGTAAGTACAGAGGGAGATTTTTCAAATCTCAGAGTCTGCAATCACTTTGAGCAGGGGTATACCTGTGTATTTTGGAGGACACAGGACCTATCTAAAGACTAAATAACATGGAACCAAAAAAAGGGGGGGTTAAGCAAACTTAACCAGGAATCCATTGCTAATATGGGTCAGGGAGAGGAGGGAATATTTGGTCAGAAAAATGGTTAATCAGGTAGTTGTATATAATGATGGCCATATTCAGAGTTTAGCCTTGTTCTTGTGTGATTGCCAGGTCTTTATTAGAACTCAATTTTTCACTGATATAAATGCCCAGCTCATTTTTATTTTCTTTTATCTCTTCTTCCTCACAGATTCCGACATGAGCTTCTCAAGGGGGAGAGGTAAACAGCGATGTATCTGGGCTGTGAATAAGTATACCTGGGAACTTGGGATTGCCATGTTCAGGATGTAGGAAAGGAGAGGGGATAGAAGAGAATAATATTGAGCTGACCTGTCAAATCAATATGTCCATGATAACCTCATTAGTTACAACTTGTGGCAATTCAGACAAGACACAGGGGCTGAAGTTTACCCTCAGATTTGTATTTTTCTACCAAAATTCATAGAGTAAATTAATAGTCATAAATTTATTATGTTGATTTATTACCAAACTCTTATACTGACGTGTCCTTAATGGTTTATGTGATCAATCCTCTTTTGTTGGGAGGGATATTGCCTTACAGGACCATAATGGTCAAAGAAGATCAAGGGAGCTATAGCTTTTCCTTTGAGTAGATATGCTTGTTTATCAGGGTAGGAAACAGGATTTCAAACCTAAGTGTCTCCAACATTTTATTGAAACTGAACTTCTCATTTTATTTTTAAAGCTCAACCCTTTCAAAGTGTATCAGAGAAAATTGTTTGCCAAAATCCCAAATCAAAACGGAACCAGAACCTGTCCGAGTGTGGTAAGTCCATTTAACAGCACACATAACATTCTCCAGGGTGCCGAGACTCACCGGTCTTTGACAGCTCTCCCTTTCCCTATTTTTGTCACTGTCCCTTCTTTTGGCAAATTAGATTCTTCAAAGGTGAAGACCTTTTGAAAATAGGAGACTGAAAAGGGGACCTTTGAATTAAGGGTATTCTGCTTTGATGACATTTTCTTCTTAGCAATAGGGCCTCTGGTTAGCTGGGAGATAGCAACTGCTTCAACTGTGCTATTTTGAATAAAGCACTATCAACCTAATGAGGTTTTACTGCACATACTGTTTTGTCATTTGAAAATTTGAAAGCGCACACACACAAAAAGTCATCATTAGCCTCACAGATCCTCATGTGTGATAGCTTTTCCTAAATGTTTTTAAAGAATGTATTCTTTTGCCAAGGCCGCTTCATATGTGCAGCAAAAAAAAAAAAACATTAAAGTACGGGGGCCAAACAAGCCAGACTTTGAAATGATGTGATTTTAAATTTAATGATTTCCTTATTTAAGAATAATAGAGCATCTAGTTTGCCAAGGAGTTGCAGGTGCTTCGACTAACACACCAATTTCAACAAGCTTGGGGAGGCTGTAATAATGAGCAAGGCCTGGGCTTCTGTGGCTTCTATGATGTGAGCATCCTTTTCTAAGACACCACAAAAACCAGCTGCTGGCAAGTCCTCTGCACTGCCAGCTCCCCGCCTACCTCTCACCATCATGCCCACTGCCTTCACCTCCCTCACTGCCCTTTCTACTGCTGTGCTAACCCTTCAGAAATATCCCATGCTTGAAGCTCCCTGTGCTCACTCACTCCCCCTCCATCCCTTCCAAGGCCAGAGCTATCAGATTCACAGGGACATGGGGGCCCATGGAAGCAGGAAGGAGAGAAGTGAACCATAGGAATGACCAGCAATTAAAGGTATTTTTCTGTCTCCTCCCAAACTCCAATCCAATTTAGAGATGATGGGATACCTACTTCAAATTCAACAGGTAAGGAAAAGTGCCATGTTATGATTTAGGAGGAGGTAGGCACCTCATTTCTTACCAAAAAAGTACCTGACACAACACATTTGAGGAGCACATTTTGATCCTGTAGGTACTATCCAATTTTTTCAGCTAAAACACACTGAAAAATCTTTTACCTAGAAAATTATAAGGTGCCTAACATTGCCTTATTTTATACATAATTAGCCAATTATGCTAGGTAAAGTTACTTCAGAAGAATTTTTTCATACTATCAGAAGAGTAATTTACATGATCGAACTACTTGCTTTCTAAGTCTTTGCCAAAAAGCTCTTAAAAGTGTCTGAAACACACGATTTGGAGGAGGAAAAATTATGTGTCCTCTGGTAATTTGAACTCTCTAAGATAAAAACCCCTCAGGGGTCATTGGGATGAAGCAGAGAGTAACAATTTAACCTACTGGACTGTGTTTTTGTCTCACAACTGCCCTCCCCCGTATTTTGAGAAAAAAATTCAAGTTCATAATATCTTTTCTGTTGCATTCCTCTTTAAGACAAACCCTATGCTGTCAGGACAGTTTTCTCTAAGTAAAATGTCTTTTCCTTCTAGAGCAGACAAAAGATTAAAGGAGCAGTTGGCTGATAGCCAGGTGCAAAGATAAGGAGAGAAAATCTGGTCAGTCACGGCTTTTAACCTTCTTCCTCCTTATCTCTGTGTCTTTCTTATATTCTATGGGCTGGACTGGTGCTTTGGGCCCTCCAAGACCCTCCAAGTTTAGGTATAAGGAGACAGAAGCATGAATTGGAAACAGCATACTATAGCCTAAAACCCCCAAAGAAGAGAAACCTTTGCCGTACATT
This sequence comes from Glis glis, assembly GCA_004027185.1. Classification (NCBI taxonomy): domain Eukaryota; kingdom Metazoa; phylum Chordata; class Mammalia; order Rodentia; family Gliridae; genus Glis; species Glis glis. The sequence continues at coordinate 4,207 of PVJS01055970.1, forward strand.
CTTTCCTGTTATATACAATCTCTTCCTCTATAGCAAATGACCAGCTTGCTTACAGCAGTATTCTGCCATAAGCAAAAAAATGGCTGGAGGAAGAAATAGGGAAGCTAAAATCCACCGAACTTGGCCACTGATTGCCAGGTCACTGGCAAGTTCCCTGCCTTTCAGGAAATAGGATAAGAATCCTCAAGGTCAATGAAGGTTGCCAGTAGGAGTTAGGTGGTTCTGTCATTGCCTCCTGAAGCCTCCATATCTCAGAGTATACACACCAAGGGGAAACCACAGTAACTTGTACGTTTACCAGAGGTCTGCTGTGTCTGGGGATTAATTACTGGATCTCTCTTGTTCTAAAATATAGACAAAACAAGATTGGTTTTAGTTTGGTGCTTCAAACTTGAGTGGATTTCCCCCACCCCACTTCATCTGTGTTACAACTTTAATGTTAAAAGTTTGGTATTTTTGTCTTGTTTCAGTGGTGTAGTCCCTTTTGTGGTAATTCTTCTAAATGTAAGCTATAACTGCATATAAAATGTAAGTGTTCTTGGCGATAAGGTGCTAGATATTAGGTTGTATGTGTTCGTAGATAGTGTTATTCTCAAAAAAATGCATAGTATGTACATGTAAAGCTAGTTAATAAAATGCATGCAGAATTCTGTGTGTGACCCACTCCTTGGTCAGTTTCCAAAGTAGAACATAGTACCTTTGTTTTTGAAATTTTGTTTTTTAAAAGTGTATACTACAGGATATGTAAGATGGCTCCAAGGTGGGGAGGTGGAAAGTGGTGTCTTTCATTCCTTAAATCCCTGGTACAACATATGGCAGGTGAGAACTTACTCTAGTAAAACTGGTCATTAAGGTGAACTGATCATCTCGGCTGATGTCCTCACTGGCAGTTCTCCACAACACACTTGGCACTGGTATGTGTTCCCCATTAACTGAATGTGTAGAATGCAAAATCAAAGAAGACAATCCTTTCCCCACTGACAAGCAAAGACCCTGGGATGGGCTATTGGAGTCCTGTTAGCAGGATGAAAAGAAGACTGCACTTTCAAGACCCATCCAGTAACCAGTACCTGACTGTGAAGTGAAAGGGTCTACATTTAGCAGATCCATATTGTGGCCATCCTTGTTCTCCTAGAGCAGCACCCAAACCCAGAAAAGGACTGCTCTCCTTGTTTTCCTTTGGCTGATTGTCTGAGAGATAAGATGGAGCATGGATGGGTAAATAAAGAGACAACTGGGACTCCTCTGTGGGGGGTCACTGCTAAGATGTTTGAGGATTACAATTGTAGATCAATGGTATTCGCAACAGAGAAAAAAGAGAACTATGATATAATTTTATTATATTTTGAGAATAAAAATATTACAATGAGATAACTATATTATATACATAGATAGATAGATATATACCCTCACTAAATCATTTCTAAAACTGCCTTTAATACCAAATTTTATGTGCTATTTTGAGACTGAGTACAATGAAAAAAAATGCACCCAGTCAATAAAACAGTTTGCTTTAATACTTTACATTTTAAATTTAAATGTTCCTTTTCCTTTTAAATAAGGATTTGTAATTTAAAAGTGCCTTTTCAAAGGATCATCAAACTACGATCCTGGGGCCAAGTTCCCATTGGCACAACTTAACCCTTAGGTGCACAAAAGGGGTGGACTTTATCCTCCTCCCCTCAGCAAGAAGAGAATCCCCCTCATGCCCCAATCAGATTCACGAATTAATACTGTTACACAGGCCAGTAGTCCCAGAGACTCTGTCCCAGGCCAAGGTTTCATATATTGGTTAGCTTTAATTGGATCTTTTCTAAAATGGTTACGGTGCATTTTTTTGCTGGACAGGAAAAACAGACTCCTGCTTGGGGAATGCAGAGAGATTGATGTTTGTGATTTAATTATTATTGTTTGTGTTTCTTAAATAGGTGCTGTTAATCTGTCCTTGGTATATTCTTCTGAATTATGCTAAATAAAGTCTAATTTTATGTGTGTACCTGGTTACTATGCTGAACTCCTTAAGAACACAATGAGGGGGACGCATGACTAGGTTTCCACTTCTCTTTGGTTCAAATGGAGAAGACAGAGGATCAACAACTCACATACTACACAGTAGAATGAAATACATGGGCTCCCATATTTCACATTACAATATTCCAATATAAGGAATATGTACAAGGGTGGAGGGGTAGTTCGGGGGGGGGGCTTCCCCGAAGTGGAGCATTCGCCTGGCTCTCCATGAACACAAAGGATTTCAAAGGGTGGGCAGGGGTGGGCAGAAAGGAAACCTGGAGCCAGATGGCTTGTGAGGCTCTCAAATGTCATACTTTATTCCAAACGCAGTACTGTTGGAGCAGGAGGGGGCCTTTCTTTTTAGGAAACAGCACTACCCAGCCCCTGGGTCTCTTCCACTGGGCCCACCACCTGCTGCCCTAGTACTGCAGCCCAGGACACTTTCCCCAGCACATCTCAGCTCAGCCAGGCATGGTTCCCCACGCCCCCCCACCCTGTCAGTTCAGCCCCAACTCCCGAGGGTTCATAAACCAGGAGAGCAAGAGCATGTTCTCTGAAGCCTCACTTTCATAAAACTTATACCTCAAATGTGGCCATCACACATGAAAACACAGTACACAGATGAGATAGGCAAACATGACTAAAATATAAGAGCCACTAGTTCCTCCTGAGTCAAAGCACTTGACCTACTAGTAGCTCCTCTTCTGCTACTTTCATCTGCAGTGATGCGAGGAATCGCACGCCTCATGCTTCCGAAGTGTATTCATGGGCCCACATGAGGAGGCTTGGGGAGCTATTTAGCCCCATTCCAATCAAAGTAAAGTGCTCTTCTCCACTTTTCACTCCAAAATCAAGCTAAATACCAACTTATGCACTGTTTCAAGATGTTCCAAGATGGCTGCCACGAGACCTGCCTGTGGCTGCCTTCACCTCGCTCTGTGAATGCCATCTGGGTGATAACTTTTTTTCTGCTGCAGAAGTAAATGTGCCTTTCTAGAAAACTGTTACCATCAATGCAATAAGTGGGCTTGGGAGCTCAGATAAAACTTTCAGGCAGAAAACCTGGTAGGAGAAGAGTTCCCTGAAGCTTAGTATCTCACTGTTTAGTTCAGAGTAGTTAGAGGAGAATGGAATGGGTTCCAATGAGCCTCACAACAGCATTTTCTCTCAGGCAAGGCTAAGGGTCCAGCCCTCGAGAATGAGACTGAATGGGTGATGGCTGAGAGGAACTGAAAATTCCACTGTCAGACCTTCTGTGGCCTTTTGTAGCTGTTTTTGTTGTTGTTTGTTTCTTACTTTGTTGTAGGCCCCAGGTCCATTTGCCCTTAGCTATAGCCCTGACCCTTCCAGTATAGACAAAGTGTACCCCTGGCTAGTGAATTATTTTCATCTTCCGTGAGGTAACTAGTCAACCCCTACTTCCCCCTTACTGTCTTCCAGAGTACAACTCTCTGATCCTGTCCCTTCTCATTCTAATCTCCCCTCTGAGGGCAACATGACCTCTTTGAGCCCTGCACACAGAATCAGTACCCCTCAGTTTTAGGAAGACTTTGAGAATGTTCCTGAATTGAAGGGTATGTGTAGACATTTTTCAAACATTTTCATAAGTGAGACCAATATTTATCGAGAAAATTTATCACAGAAAATGTATGATTTTTTTCATGACAGTTCCCCCAAATTGCAAATCTGACAGATATTTGCTGTATAGATTCAACATTTGGGGAGTTGTGACACCTGAGTATTGTTTAATCGAAGCAAATAAATCCAAGCCACTCGACCCCAATGATTTGTTATCTATACAGAACTAAGCCAAACATTCTCAGTCTCCAAAGGACAGCAAGCAGAAATAGACCACCAACAGCCAGAAATATGCAGACTTAAAAGATAAGACAGCAGAATCTGATATTTCAAAAACTCGATGTAGTAAACCAATGAATGTTTTTAAATGATCATCCAGATACAAAAGTGTAATGTAGTTTGTATAACCAACTTCAGTTAGAAAAATGCACATTTTACATAAGATTTCAATTTGACAACAGTTCCAATGGAACTATTTTTCTGATGAACTAATTAGATGCTCTGAAATATATGAGGAAGAAAAAGGAAAAAAATTAATGTGGAAAACCAGTATACTCATTTTTACAAAGAAATGTGCTTCCCTTGCTCTAATTGCCTTAAATTAAATCCTTTTATCTTTTCAGGAAGCTGTGACTTAGAACAAATCTGTTTCTCACCCTGTTTTCCTCCATACAATCAATATTTTTGTCATACAAACTGAGGCCAGACAATGAGATTTTTACATTTATGCATACTGAAATTTTATGTAATCAGGAGCATACATATATATCTCCCTCTATTGATGTTCAAAGAGATATATAGATATTCAAAAGCAAGGATGATGTGCCTGGAAGTCTTTGGAGAAATTCTTTAATCCGCTTTCACCACACTGTAGATTGTAATAATAAACCAGAAGCAGGCAAAAAATCCAACTGTCCCTGAAACAAAATGAGAAAAATCTTTGTTAACCAGACATCATAGTAAATCAAAATAGCTTTCTCCGGAACACAAAACAGGTGAGTTTTGAGGTGGGCTATGGATTCTCTGAATCTCAAGACTTGTATATTATCAGATGGAAATCACCAAGCTCTCTTGCTGAGCAAACAGGATGAGCAGCAGGGCCAAAGGCAGTCACCTGCCAATGGGTGTGAGAATCCATCTGATTGAATTTTTCAGGTTTCTAACCAAAGCCAACAAAAAATAAAAAGTTTAGGTTTTCCATTTCAAAGAGGTCTGAGGTTAGTTTCTGATACAACAAACTTCTTACAACTTGTTTCAATTTTAAAAATGCAAATGACCATTATCATTATAGGTAGCATAGAGGGGAATAATCAATTGACTTACATGCCCAGAGTATATGTTAGTTTTCTGAATGAATTTTTTATATTATTAAACTTGAAAAACATCCATGGGTATTTATCCAAAAGAAATGAACCCAAGAAAAATTTACCTACAACATGGTGATCATAATACTATGCTTACAATGTTGAACAACTCCACACAAACCAAATGCTCCCAGAATAGATGGATATCTAAATTCTGGCATAAGTACTCAATGAAATGATATAGTCATCAAAATGACAGATATAAATACCATGTAGCTGTGGTATTTATACACAGTCGAGTTTTATTCAGTCACAAAGAATGAAATTATGTCATTTGCAGGAAAATGGATGGAGTTGGAGAATATTATGTTAATCAAAATAAGCTATACTAAAAAATTAACGGTTCTATGTTTTCTCATATATGTGAAAGCTAGAAAGAAAAAAGGAAAGAGTGAGGGGATCATGTGAAAATAGAAGGGGGACCAGTAGAGTGGAGGAAGGACACTTGGGGGGTGAAGAAGCAAAGGGAAAAGTGGGTTACTGGGAATTAAATTTACCAAATTATGTATGTGCATGTACAGATACACAACAAGGAATCCCACTATTACGTATAATCACAATGAACCAATAAGAAAATATTAATGAAACAGTTAAACACAAATTAAAAAATAGAAATTTTCTGAGAAAAAAACCTCTCAACTATTTAGCAGTATGTGGCAATCTTTACGTTTAAGTTAGGTTAAAAAAGCTAGACCTTCACCGGGCATGGTGCCTGTAATCCCAGTACTTGAGAGGCTAAGACAGGACAGTCACAGGTTCAAGGCCAGCTGCAACAACCTAGCGAGATCCTGTTTCAAAATTTTTAAAAAAGGGCTGGGGTGTAGCGTGGAGGTAGAACGACTCTGGGTTCAATCCCCAGTAACACACACACACACACACACACACACACACACACACACAGAGCCAGACTTTAAGCAACTCCCAGGTATTACAACAATGTAAATATTACATAAGCATAAATATTTGGATTAGGTAGAGCATGGACAAAAGAACACACCTTTATATTTGAGACTAATATAATTTATGAACAAATTTTTCTTCAATATATTATGTAATTGATGTTTATATTAAAAAAATAATTTTCTTCTTTTTTTGCAGTACTGGGGATTGAACCCAGGGGCATTCTACCTCCAAGCTACACCCCTAGCCCTATTTTTTTATTCTTTGTTTTGAAACAGGGTCTCACTAAGTTGCAGAGGGCCTCACTAAGTAGCTGAGGCTAGCCAGGAACCTGCGATTCTCCTGTCTCAGCCTCCCAAGTACTTGGGATTAAAAGCGTGCACCACCATGTCCAGTAAAAAGAATAATTTTCAAATGATATTAAGGTTTAATGACTTAATTGAAGATAACTCTAATAGAATTTCCAGATTCCACAGTCTAATGGGGTACACCAAGACAACTCATCTAGGAAAACATCTTAATAACTAATGCTTAGGATTTAGCACCTTTTTCTTTGCCAGTTTCCAAACATAGAATTACTTTTCATCCAACATATAATCATGTCACTTCCTTACACCCTTCAAAGCTCCTTATCAAAAGTCAGCATGGAATAGTGATTAAGATCATGGGCATAGACTGAAACAGATCTACTCCACTGTTTACTAGATGTCTGACATTGGGCAAGTGACAGTCTTGACAAGCCTCAGTTTTCTTAGCTGAAAAGGGAGAATGATAGTACCTATTACTACTCTGGACTTCCTTTTCTGAATCCAATGACTTCAAAGGTTCATGAGATAGCAGGTGTATAGTTAACACATGTCTCTGAATCTAAACCACTCATGATTTCAATTTGCTGCCTATATTCCCTCTAAGCCATTGACATGTCTATGAAATTTCAACTTTTGGATGTTCTACCCACCATACATGATTTTCTCCTTTCTGAAACACAAAATCCAATCAATACTCAGATTGTTCTGATAATCATCTGAGTTAAAGAATCTGGACTTTGAAGTTAAGCAGACACTTAAAATATGATAGAGAGTAAACAACATACCTCCTCTGTTCCTCGTATGTGAAAAGGACTTATGCCCCCACCCAACTAAAGCTTTTCCTGAAAGAAAAAAGGATAAGACAGATGAGAATGCCTGTCAGAGTAGGCACTCAAAAAATGACAGCTATCACAGATGTTCTGAATTGGGGCTTGAAATATATGGTTGCACAGGGTCCATCCAACTAATATAATAGTCAACATTGGCTACACCTGGAAAGATGCAAACAATACTATTGCCTAATAATACTAAGCCCAGAAATTGTGATTTCACTGACCTGGGATACAGCCTGAGCATGAAGATTTTGCAAAGCTCCATGCATCCAGGGTTCAGAACCTCTGGCCTAATCTGCCTTTTCCTTCTTTTCCTTTTACTGACCTACCATCCTTCATTCCTTTCTTCTCTCATTCCTCCCTCCCTCCCTCCCTTCATTCCTTTCCATGTAAACAAGCATAAATAAGTATGAAGAGAGTTGGGGGAAATTTCTCTTTTAAGGGCAATTGAACCACACAAGTTAAAAGCAACTTAAAAGATCTGGAGAAATTACATCATCTTTTTTTTTTCTACAGCTCAATTACTTATATTAAAACTCAAGGGCAGAAAAAGGAAGATGGGGCCGGGCGTGGTGGTGCACGCTTGTAATCCCAGTACTTTGGGAGGCAGAGACCAGAGGATCTGGGTTCACGGCCAGCCTCAGCTCGCTCTCTCTCTCTCCCTGTCTCTCTCTCCCTACTTAGTGAGGCCCTCTGCAACTTCGTGAGACCCGGTTTCAAAATAAAGTATAAAAAATAGGGCCAGGGGTGTAGCTCGGAGGTAAAACGCCCCTGGGTTCAATCCCTGGTACCGCAAAAAAAAAAAGAAAAAAAAAAGGAAGATGGGACAAAAGGGGGTGAATTATTACCTGGTATCTTTGTTTCCTTTTGCCTCGGGTCACAGAAAGTGCTAAACCAATAGTAGAAATGCCCTAGTTGCTTTCTCAGCGATAGAACTGATACATATCCAGCACACAGCTCAAAGGCCAGATTGGAGGAGGCGGCCAATGACCAACAGAGAGGCTCAGTCCCCTCTCCCCTTTCCTTTTCCTAATTGGAGTTCTATAATGAAAAGAATTCATAGTCTGATCCTAGGACTGGCATCCAATGCATGTTTCTTCTAAGACTTTCCCAGTGTGGAAAGCCTACCACTTTCTATTCACTATAAACCAACCCTTTCACAGCCACAGTGGGGACTAAATTCCAAGACCCAACAATAAATAAGACATGCAGAAAAAGGATTTTCCAAAAGTTGGAATTCCAGCCATTGCATAAAGGAATAAAGGGAAAACTTGTCTAGAGAAGAGGGACT
>PVJS01055971.1:0-12496 GCA_004027185.1 Glis glis
CCCTATTTTTTATTCTTTATTTTGAAACAGTGTCTCACTAAGTTGCGGAGGGCCTCACTAAGTAGCTGAGGCTGGCCGCAAACCCAGATCCTCTGGTCTTAGCCTCCCAAGTACTGGGATTACAAGCATGCGCCACCATGCCTGACTACATGATATATTTTCTGCAAAGACAGTTACTTCTTCCTTTCTAATCTTGATGCCTTTGATTGATCTCTTTAATCATCTTGAGAGTTACATAAGGACATTTTACAGATGAAAAAAACTTAACTCTAGAGAGATTAAGTACCTTTTTTGGGATCACTGAGCCAAGAAGTGAGTACATTAGGACCAGAACAGAGGACTCTGCCATCTTCTCTATCACTCTGCATTTTTACCATGCTACCTCCACTTGGTACACTCAGAATCTGAGAAGACAATGGACGGCCTATATTTTTGTTGTACTCCTATTGTCTTCCTTTCTTACAAGAAGCCCGATTTAGTCAAGTAGGGAGCAGAATGTACATTTCCCAAATATCTATTGTATTTTGTGCCATGCTCAGTGCTATACACATTTAAATGTAATCCTCATAAAATCCTGTAAGGTAGTCACAATTCCTCTCATTTTACAGATGAGGTACTAAGTTCCTTGTGCAAGATCACAGAGCTGTGAGTACAAAATCCTGTGCTCCACCCATGACATTGTGCTGCCTTTTCCTTCCTGCTTCCAAGGAAGTGGCTCTCAGGGAGCACTGTCCTGCATAACTGTCTAAGCATCTGTCCCTCAGACACTGAGCGTGCAGTTGTGTTATGCACAGGGCATACGCCCGCACACAAAACACCCATAGTGCATGAGTCACTGCCTTTCCAGCTTCCTCCAGACTAAGCAACCTCATGGATAACTATGTTTTAAACCCTCCTTTGTGTGTCTCAATGGACAATGTGAACAATAAGCGCTTCTGGGGTTGAGTATAAGAGAGGATTCAACCTCAGACACTTAGCTACTTATCTCAAATCACCACGGCTGCACAGTTGTGAGAAATGGTTGAAACAGTCCTCTTTTGATAAGCCACATCTGGGATACTGACCCAGGCCCCAGACCACCAAGATGCAGCTCTGGACTAGTTGGGGTTAATTACACTGGTTCTGGGGACCTGAGATGTCATGATGGTCCCAATGAGGGCGGGTCTGACACCCTACACCCACTCAACCTGTTTCTTGCTCCCTGAGACTTTGTTAGGAACACAATAAATGTTTCTTTGCTTTTGTTTTAAAGTTACTTGTAAGCTGAGTGTGGGGCCACACACCCATAATCACAGTATCTGGGAGGCCAAGACAGGAGAATCCCAGGTTTGAAGCCAGCCTCAGCAACTTAGTGAGGCCCTGTTTCAAAATAAATAAATAAATAAATAAATAAATAAATAAATAAATAAATAAAATAGGGGCCAGGGATGTAGCTTGGAGGTAGAATCCTCCTGGGTTCAATCCCCAGTAAACACAACACCACACACTCACACATACACACATACACACACACACACACTAACTATTCTAAATGGCAGCTGTTTTCTTTCCCATCCCATTCCTGCTCCTAACAGGAAAAAAAAAATCCTGCAGCTAATCTATCAAGGGTGATAATTTTAATCTTAGAGCAGATGCAAAATCCAAATGAAAGCAGCGAGGGTCACCTCCGGCATAGCTCCAGGATTCTCTTATCCTTCTCCCCAGTGCCAGCCCACGCCCAACCCCAGATAGGTTGTAATTACATTCAGGGATGGGTGTAATTAAGTGTTTTACAAACTCTGTCAAATATTGTAAGAGGCAAGGAGGCACCAAACATATTCTTACAGTTCACCTTTTCAGGAAATTCCAGATTGGTGAGCAGTCCAGAGCTCCGGTGGCTTAAAACAACTTCTTAGGTATTGCCCAAGAGATTTTAGGTTTGGGAGCTTAAGCTAATTATAACTGAGAGTCTGGAAAAGTCCTCAGAAATACCAGTTCCCTCGAGCAACTTGGTGTGAGGTAGAAGGTATCCTATTTTAGCTGAGCTCCTACTTCCAGGTGGTTTCGTGGTCAGCAGGAGAATATGAATTTTTTAATAACATGAAATAAAAAGGCAACACTTCTGCCAAAACAAGATCACCGTGTATTTCACATAGCCATATTTTATATTCTCTCGGTTCATTGCCAGGTTGAACCAGTCACCCTGTCCCAGGAGTTACCTTCCTGTCCGTACAACATGCCTTTCCCGGGCTTTGGACCGGTCGCCTCTTCCCTCTCTTGAAGATCTTCCGGTGAGGAGAGCCATGTTAGACTGGAAACAAGAGACATGGGCTCCAGTCCAGACTATGGAGATACATAAATGTTGTTTCCTAGACAGAGTCATTTTGGACTCAAGTTTCTGTTTTGAAATACTGAGGTGAGCTGGGTGTGATGGCGCACGCTTGTAATCCCAGTTCTTGGGAGGTTGAGCCAGGAGGATCGCAGGTTCGAGACCAGCCTCAGCAACTTATGAGACTCTCAACAACCTACTGAGACCCTGTTTCAAAATAAAAAATAAGATAGGGCTGGGAATGTAGGTTGGTGGTAGAATACCCCTAGGTTCAATCCCCAGTACCACAAAAACAAAACAAATAAAAAATAAAATAAAATAAAATAAAATACTGAGGCAACTCAAGACTCCAGGGAGAGAATTCAAGTGCTATTACAAGGTCTTCATTATGTTTTTCTCTTTTGATCACTTCTGGTCTATTTCCTTCTAAAACCCTCCGACCTTTGCTCATGTCAATAGGAAGGCCAGGCTGCTATGTCATCCTGTGCCCCTCTTCCCTGCTGCTGCCGCTAAACTAAACCAGAACCTCAGCTCAGGTGGCATCCGAAGCCCTGTGTTTGTACATTTATTTTTCAAAGCGTGAATTCAGCTTTTATACACCCTCCCCCCAGTTAAGGCCCAAAGTTGTGATTTTGTGCAAGACTGTGATCCCAGCACTTGGGGAGGGGCTGAGACAGGAGGATTGCAGGTTCAAGGCCAGCCTCAGCAACTTAGGGAGGCCCTGTTTAAAAATAAAAGGGCCAGGGTGTAGCTAGCTCAGAGGTAGAATGCCCCTGGGTTCAATTCCCAGTACCATAAAAAAAAAAAAAGAGGAAAAATATTCTGGCTTGAGACAGGATTTGGGGTATAGAAACCTAGGTCAGAAATGTCTGTGAAATCGAATCTTTCACTAGCAATTTCCCTGAGGAACAAAGTTTAATTCTTTTTGGGAAATACCTAATGGACTCCATTCCTCTCTGGTCTGCAGTAGAGTAACCCCATTTAAAGTCACGGTAGTGAAGCTGAGAGAAGAAATCCCCTGGTGTGAACATGAGGAACTATTTATTGTATCAACTCCAATCCGCTTCCCCAGCCCAGCTCTGCTCCCTTGGCACGCAGAGCTACTCAGCTCTAAGTCTAAACCCTGACGCAGCCTGACAGGTTGAGGCCCAGTAGCCACCCTGGTGGGTCACACGTGGAAAGTTCCGGAAATTAAATTTTAAAAGAACGGAAAATACATTTGCTTGCTTGATCACCTTATCTGTCATTTTGCCTCCTAGCAATCTTTCTCCATCTATTCAGGTTTAAGTCTAAGTGCTCATAACACCAGAGTTTGACTTCTACCTGCAAATCAGCCCCTCTTCTACCACAGAAAGACAAATGGGATGTGAAAATAGCTGGATTTCTGGGCCCAGGAGATTAGCAATTGATCTCACATTTGTGGACTTTATTTTGAAATATTCTTCCCCTGTTTAATTGTCAATCCATTTTCCTGGAGTTTTTCCTCATTAGAACTGCTTCTCCTTCAAGCTAAACTGATCCTAACTTTTCAGACCTTAGGGGCAATTTGGTATGGGCTTTCACACTTGGCTTTTGAACCTGTTTTACCTCTTACATGAGCTGCCTGTCGTGGACCCAAGGAGGCTGTTCCTAGGAACTACCAGCAAATACAGAGTGGCAAGACTAAGATGTAGCTTCAGGATGGGAGTTTCAAGTCCTGTGCCTCACCAGGACACAGGTGGCCCACCGGTTCCCAGAACTTTAGATAACATTGGGGAGGGGCCTGTAAAAATGGCAGTTGCTGAAGAAATTGCCTTCTTTGCTTGGAACACAAACCTAGGACAATGTTTGGTTTTGATAAATGGAACTGGGTTGATATTTTAAGAAAATGTTTGTTTTCTAAGTCCTGGAATTTACCTCAACCTCAGATAATATTTTCTTAAGGAGACACCACTAGGAGAGATTAAAGACACAATGTAAACCAAGCCTTGAGTTTTAGAATTGGAACATAAACACAAGAATAAAAACAAAAGACCCCTGGGTTTGTTCAACCCATGGGCACGTTACATTCTTTCCTAAGATGGTCTTCTGTAAGAGTATGTTCCTTTAAAGTTAGCATAAAGGGACTTGTAACCAGATACCTCTGCTTCCATAAATGATCTTTTATGACTCTAGCACCCAATAACCGGTCATATTTTCATTAAAGAATGTATGTTCCCTGAGAGCAGGAACTTTGTCTATTCAGAGCTGTATCCCAGTTCCTGGATGAGTCCTGCCTCATGCATTTATTCATTAACAATATTTTCAGAGTGCTTGCTGTATGGACATAATAGGTGTCTATCATTCGATTATTTGAAAAGTGTCTATTGCCTTCTGTGGACCAGGAAATACACCCCTCTAGGGCCTGGAGATTCACATGAAGCAGGGCAAAGTTCCTACCCGCATGAATCTTACATTTGTATGCAATGCTACAGAAAATAAACAAATAGATATAAACACTGTCAGGTGGTAATACTTTGTTTGTTTGTTTGTTTGTTTGTTTGTTTGTTTGTACTGGGGATTGAACACAGGGTTGCTCTACTACTGGGCCACATTCCCATCCTTTTTACGATAATTTTGAGACAGAGTCTCACTAAGTTGCCAGGCTGGCCTCAAACTTGAGATCCTAGATCTTCCTCTTTTAGCCTCCTGAGAAGCTGGGATTACAGGGGTGTGCTGCCACACCCAGTTTGGCTGGAATACATTTTACAGAAAAGGTTAGAGAAGGTAAAGGGCATGAAGGATGACCAGGGAGCTGGAAATGCCTTTCTGATAAGATGAACTTTGAGCAGAGACCTGGAAAGAGCGAGGGAGCTGGCTGCATAGCTATGTATCTGAGAGCAGAGTGTGCCACCCAGAGGGAACAGAAAAGGCCACGCTTCCCAGGCAGGCAGGTGCCTGGGATGGAGGAGGAGCAGCCCAGCCCAGCACAGCTACAGCAGAAAGGAGTGCAAGGGAGAGTGGAGCTGAGGGCTTAGAGGTAATTGGTGATGTGATGACCATGACACTGTGCACCCTGACCTCCTGCTGCAGGGGGAGAGTAAACTGAGTCCATCTGCTGCCCCCCCCGCCCCGTCCTCTCCTAGGCTACACCTGACCAGTGACTGGGCAGGGGAGGGGTCTTCTAATGAGTGACTTTGGCTAGAGGACATCCATCCATCTGACTGGAATTTCCTTGGAGTTGCAGAGGTCCTTTCCACCCATCCCTTCCCTTCCCCATCCCTTTCCCCAACATCACATCTTTACAGCCGAGAATTTCTGCTTCCTCTCCTTTATCTACAACAGGTGCAATACATTTCTTGTATGTGTGTCAATCTCATCTTGCTGCCTGCTTCTTAAAGGACTCTAATGAGAGGCCTGTAGGTGCTGGGACTAGTGCCTGCAATCCCAGTACTTGGGAGGCTGAGACAGGAGGATCACAGGCTCAAGGCCAGCCTCAGCAACTTAGTGAGACCCTGTTTCAAAGTAAAAATAGGGTTGGGGTGTAGCTCAGAGGTAGAACACCCCTAGGTTCAATCCCCAGAACAACAAAAAAAAAATCAGAGGCCTGTAGGTTATGCTGCAGACTTTGGGTCTTATTCTGAGTGTGAGGAACACCTTTGGAGGGTTTTAAGTAGAGGAGTGGTATGATACAACTTTATTTTAGGAAGGTGTAAACTGGGACTGTCCTGGCCATACTCTACCCATGACTCAGTAATTGTACCCCAGGTATATACTCTGACACTGGTGCCTCATGTTGTCACTACAGCTTGATATGAATTGAATACACTTTAACCTGCTTCTTTATATGCTATGTTAATGACCTGCTAACTCATGGACAGGTGCTCCTCCACTTCTGCTGGGTTGTGTCCTGATAAACCAAGGCCCACATGTGTCTGCTGTGCTGTGATGACTGCCTTCAGGGCCTGGGCAGAAAAGATGGCGTGTTGATAGTTTTATCTTATGCTTTGATGTTTCCATAATTCACATGATTAAAAATTCTCATTAAGTCACTTTGAAAAAGGTTCAGTCAACTCTAACAGGTTTTTCTACAGACCCCACGAGCCTGAGAGTATCCAGGGTAACAACACCCATTACTCACAGCTCAGTGGCCCCATCCTGTTGGTACCTAGAGCTCTGAACCTTGGCTAAGTCCTGCCCTCCTGCAGTTCAGTGTGAGGAGGTGTGCTCACTCTGGCCCCATGGAGAAGTGGGTGGCACACTGCTCAAAAGCCCTGCCCATGTCGGAATGGCCTCTGATCCCCTCATGCCCTTGAGCAGGCTGTTAACTTCTCAGCAATTCCATCTGCTTGCCTACTAAAAAGAAATAGAGGATAAATGATACCTATGGCGTAGGGTTGGTGTGAGACTTAAACAGATTATTCTGGGATTGTACCTTGTGTCCTATTTAGTAAAGACTTAGTATTTGAGACCTGTGCACTGGGATGGTGAAGATGGTGCTCGGAGAGGCCGTGGTCTGCTGGCCACGGCTGCTGCTTCCAGAGTCAGACTATTAGAGTCAGAGTTTAGCTCTACTAGTGGGTCATGGTGGTGCACACTTGTAATCCCAGTACTTGGGAGGCTGAGACAGGAGGATCGCAGGTTCACGGCCAGCCTCAGCTACTTAGTGAGGCCCTCTGCAACTTAGTGAGACCCTGTTTCAAAAATAAAGAATAAAAAAATAGGGCTGGGGGTGTAGCTCGGAGGTAGAATGCCCCTGGGTTCAATCCTCAGAACCGCAAAAAAAAAAAAAAAAGAGTTTATCTCTACTACTTACCAACGACATGATCTTGGGATTCTAACTCAATCTCTCTAAGTCTCTGTTCAATGGGGATAGTAAAGGTATGCAGCTCATAAGATTGTTTCGTACTGACTGTTTTTGCTCAACCCAGATCCCCTCCCGCACTGCAGATACACCTGACACTCTCATGGACATCTGACCCTGTGCCACTGGAGGAACAAGATGTCAGTGTGGTGTGATGGTTTACAGCAGATCGCGCCCAGGGCTTCCAACCCCAGGCTTTTCTCTCATATACTACACACATCTTTCCACCTTTGGCGTTAGGAATGAAGACCACCCTTGTTGTAAGAGGGACTCCTGTTCTCAGTACTCCAGAACAAGGCCCCATCTCAAGCTTTCCGCTCCTTAGTGGTTTCCATTTAGAGAGTGTTATGGTTTTAAAGTAAATATCCCTCAGATCTCATGTTCTGGAGGCAGCCATGCTCAGAGGTGAGTCCCTGGAGGTGTGGCCTCTGAAGGCGGGGCATGGTGTTATGCCCGGTCCGGTGTCGCAAGGAAGAAGAGGAGACTGACTGGATTTGGAGGGTCGATTTATTCAGCCGTGGTTAAAACAAGCTAGCCAGGCTAGGGACGCAGCCCAACGCAAAGTTAGGAGCTGTGACCCCGAACTAGTTTCAAACAGAGTTTTTAAAGGCAAAAACCACATGCAGGTGGCTGGGGATGGGGGAAGCCCATTATCTAGGCTACAGCCAATGGGGTGCTGACAAAACCACTAGTCTGAAGTAAGCAGGAGTTGTGTTAACTTTCGATTGGCTCAAGCTAGGAGGGTATATTATTTCTGGAACATGGCCCAACGTTTCCAGGATGTTGGGGTTGGGTAAGCAGGATGTTAGTTCATGCTTCAGAGGTTGTGCTACATGCCCCTTTCACTGATTGGTTGTTCTGGACCTGAGGGGAATTCCAGCAACTGCAGGGTCACAACCAGGTCAAACATGGAGTCACTCTTGTTGGGGCTCTCTAGCGCCCTACAATGGCTGGAGGCGAGTCCATGTGTGTGTGGCCTTGGGACAATATATGTCCCTCTCCCCCTACCTTTTCTTTCTCTGCTTCCTGCCTTCATGCTTGAAGGACCTGTAGCCCTAGCTCTGTCAAGCCAGCATAGAATGGACCATCATATGTGTGTGTGTGTGTGTGTGTGTGTGTGTGTGTGTGTGTGTGTAAATATAATATATAATCTATACTGAAATCTTAAGAACCACAAGCAAATAAATCTTGCTTTCTCTAAGTGTTGTACATCAGGTGTTTGGATCACAGTGAAGAGAGTGCTCACTGAAACAGAGAGAGTACCTTCTTTATTTCGGTACTGGGCTTTGAACCCAGGGGCATTCTACCTTTGAACTACACCCTCAGCCCTATTTTTTATTCTTTATTTTGAAACAGAGTCTCACTAAGTTGCGAAGGGCCTCACTAAGTAGCTGAGGCTGGCCATGAACCTGCGATCCTCCTGTCTCAGCCTCCCAAATAATCCCAAGTACTGGGATTACAAGCATGAGCCACCACACCTGGCCAAGTGCCTTCTTTTTGATGCACATGTTGACAATTTATAGATTCCCATTCTAGTGATTCCTTTGCTTTTTCCCAATATGTGATGAATTGTCCTTCTCTGCAATAGTGGCCTCAGAAAAGTCTTTTCTGCCATTTAGTCTTGACATCAACTCAGTAGAGGTATAGAATAGAAGAGAACAGGGGGCATGTGATTTCTCCATTAATGGGAATAATAGTTGCCTTCAATTCACTGATTATTATGTGATTCAGTTGTATGAATTCTCTCTCTGTAAGAGGAAAAAAAATGTGTGATGTATTCTCCTGCACTGAATTTTAAGGGAAGTGAATCCTAGTTTGCTGAGGCAGAGAGATGGATGTGGGTTTGCAGTTTTGGAAAGTGGGACTGGGAATGTACTGAAGGCCTCTGCCAGAGAATAGAGAAGCTGAGAGACCTGGGAGCTGGGGAACAGATCTGGAGAGAGGGAGTTGGGAACCGCCTCTGAGCACTGTGGGATTAGAGGTGAGTGAGAAGGGTCCTAGAAAACACAAGGCAGAGAGAAGGGGCTTGGAAACTCTGTCTAATGGGGGTTTGTGAATAAGTGCTGTGCCTAGTAGACTGTTAGGAAATCTTCAGTAAAGTGTACATTGCTCACTAATGCTTTCATGTGAGTCAATTATTTCCAGTCCATGCCTAGAAGTGATGATTCCTGCTTCAAAGTTGTCACAGGGAGAAAACAAGCGACAGCAAATGCATGAATTGTGTTTCCTTCATTTGAAGATGAAGGAACTGGGAGACCCTCAAGGTGACCAGCAGGTCATTGGACGAACTAGGTTTCAGTGTGGACCTCCACTGATTCAAGGGCTGTCCATTTACACACTTTGCTAAATGGCCCAAAGTCCACTGTGAACCACAACATTTCTCCTTTCCTGTCCCCTGGTTGCATCTCAGAAGATACACAGAAGTAAACTCAAGCACATGAATCTTATTTTAAAATTTTTATTTTAGGGCAGGAGATGTAGATCAGAGAGAGGGTACTTGGCTAGCATATTCAATCCTTAACATGGCAAAAATAAAATAATGTTTTAAAATACTGTTGAGGTACAAATCAAATTTACATAAACTCTAATTCTGTTGCTGTCACTTACTGTCAAGGGAAACTTAGAAAACTCACTTCACCTGAGCCTTGGTTTCTGATACGTAAAATATCTGCTGCAGAAGGCTGATGTTAGCCCTATATCAAGGTCATTCTGGAAATCTCTCTCACCACAATGGTTGACATATAGTAAATGTTGCCATTCTTATATGGTTAGCATTAGGTATGGTCATAGGCATGTAGTTTCTTGCATATTTAATTAGTTTGGCATAGGATTAAAGCATTAAAATCTCATCTGTTATTTTGGAGTTGATCTCTTTTTTTGTGGGTGTGGTACTGAGGATTGAACTACACCCTAGCCCTTTTTATTTTATTTTTTTGTTTTGAAACAGGATCTCGCTAGGTTGCTGAGTCTCACTAAGTTGATGAGGCTGGTCTTGAATCTGTGATCCTCCTGTCTCAGCCTCAGGCATGCACCAAAATGCCCAGCTCGGTTGGTTGGATGATTGATACCCTATCTTATTATTTTTTCTTTAAGTGACCTTCCTGGGTGGATCACCTGGCAGGCCCTTGCTCCTTCTTTGTACTGTCCTTCTGGCATTTTGCACATACAAGCTTGGGTGACATTTTTCTTACTTGTGCCCAATATTATACTTTAAGACTCTCAAAGGCTGGGCTCATGTCTTCTTAATCTTGTGCTTTTCACTATGCCTAACACCATGCCTTGAAAAAAAAATACTCCAGAAATGGGTGAGTGTTTAAACAAGAATGTCTCTAAGATCCTTTTCAACTTGGATGCCATCATTTGAGAATGAAATTCCTGCCCTGACTTGCCAGCACTTAAGTAAGAAAACTACTTTCCATTTCCTTAGACACATCTAGACTCTTCAGAGTTAGCCACTCGACTCCCTTGGGGGAATGGTAAAATCCTAGAGCAAAATGCTAAGCATCAACTATGTGTAAACAAAAACATCATGTCATAAAGATAATGCCTTTAGGCCTTCTTGATCATCTAATTCAACCTTCCACCCTGAGTACTGGTGCCCGAACTACCTTAGACAGATTGTAACTGAACACCTGTATCGTTTAAAACAGGTCCAGATGAGTGGAGCCCAGTTTGGTAAATTGTTGCTACTTGGCTTTATGTTCAGATTATCTCAAACATTATGTTAAATGTCCATATTCTTAAGTCCCACCTTTGATTTTTTTCCCCTTTTGTTGGACTTCTAGAAGTGGAGTTACTGGATATTACTTTCTACTTTAACTATTTGGACCACATCAAACCCCTTCTAGTCATTAATTTGTAGACACCTTCTGTGGAGAGTATGACTGGAAGGTAGAAGCCCTCAAAGGCCTTAAACGCAAATGGAAAAGATGGAGCCCATGGAATCCACATCAATAATTACAAATGTGAACCCAACGACTCACTGTGTCTGCTGCTCAGCCTTGGTCCAAGCCACCTGACCTCCTAACAGGTCTCTTGGCTTCCATCCTGGCCCTGTGCCAGTTCATCCCCTACACAATCGTCAGGGTTATCTTTCACTGGGTGTAGGAGATGGTTTTTTACTAAAGCCTCCACCCTCACTAGTGTGAGGAACACAGCCAACCTGATGTCACCAGGCACAGGCAGGTAGTGCAGAGGACAGAGGGAAATGGAAGCTTGTTACACGCAGGAGGATGGAGATGATTCAGGATAGAGATGTTGACTGAATTTCTCTCAGATATGCAAAAATAAGGGCCAGGAGCAAGAAGTCCCCCCCTCTGAACACACACCATCTCCAAGAAATCCCTTTCTAGAAGAGAAATCCGCCAATCCATCCCATGATGCATAGGTAAACCCTAACCAGCAGGGCCATGCGGCACATTGTCGGGCCTTACCTACCTCCCCAACGTCATTTCCCATTTCCCACCTCTGCTGGGTACCCTCCTTCCTGCCCTGCAGAGGTGCCAAGCTCCTTCCTCTTCTTTCCACTCGAACACCCCTGTTCTACCAGGCTTTGGCAGGGCTGCCTCTTTTCATCAGTTACATTGCAACTCAGGTGTCACCGGCCTCTTCTGAGAGGCCGTCCCTGGCCCCCAGAGCCAAGGCAGCGCCTGCAGCTCGTGCTCTCCATGCTGTGTCACCTCTTCACACCGCTGCCTGACCTTGTCTTTTCTACTAGTCTGCACATGTGTTAACTGGCTTCTCTACTTGCAAGCAGGCTGGGTGAGACCAGGGATTCTGTGTGTCTTGTTCACTGCTCCATCCCAGCCCCTAAAACTATGCCTAATACATAGGAGGTAAGAAAACCAAATCCATGTTTCTTAACTAACAAGTTCTATGAACACACAAGTCTTTAAATAGCCACCCATACCAATATAGCTGTTTATTCTACCAAGGCAGGAAGTAGAGTTAAAGTACAGCTACATTCTCAGAATGTCTTCTTAAAGGGGCTTAGATAAAGCTGTGATAACCGCACATTAATTGCGATGTGTCTGGTTTATAACACTAACCCCTTAATTCATTTTATTCATTGTGGCAGACTATACTTTCCAAAGAGAGATGCCTCAACAAATCCCATTCTTTATGTTCTTTTTACAATGTGCGACTAATGCTCACCTGTAAAGTGCTGTTGTCGGGGGCATCCCTCGGTCTCTCGGGGCCAGCCAGAGAGAGAGAGAGACGCGAAGCTGATGGGGGGGCAGGGCCGGACGGTTGGACAAAGAATCATACCTCCAACCGGGAGCAATGTCTGGCATGGACTCGTTTATTAGAAAGCACATCTCTCTTTTATAGTACAGGAAGTTCGCAATGAGTAGGGTGTGGCACCA
>PVJS01055972.1:0-12483 GCA_004027185.1 Glis glis
TAGGGTGGGATTGGAGGGAGGGCTAAATGTGCAATGTGTGCATGTATGATGTTCATACCCTGACATATATCAAAATGTATAATGACAATGCACCAATAAATGAACATAAAAAAGAATATATTTAGTGAAAGAGAAAATTAGGAATATAAATTAATCATAACTACAGAAAAAAGAAAATAAATTATACCAGGAGAAATGTTGGGAAGGAGACCCAGTTGCAGAATTTGGCTCAGAGCACTTTGGCAATCATGAAAGGGGAACAATCAATTACATGGCTCTCTTTTACAGGGCTAGCAAGGTGTTTCTTGGCACTTCTATCTGATGAAAATTTCTCACCTTATCAGGAGTAGAAGTCCAGCAAATAGGACTTAAAATTTCATGTAAAGAAAGAGTTGAAAATTATTTGAAAATTGTAGTTCATGAGGATGGATGAATTGCCTGTTACTCAAATAATCTTTCCTAATTAGGAGTTGTCTCTAAGATTCTAACAAGTGCAAACAGGAAAGGGGAGACATTCTGCAGAGGCATTCTCTAATGCTGTTAAGAAGAGCTGTATATTGTTTAAACACCAAATAAACAGCAGATAAGGAAAGTTACTGAATGAGAACTGGGACATCTAACTATGCCTTTCTTGAGTACATGGTCTTCTGATTTCTTCACTGAAGTGACCAAAGGAATACCTTCAGGCAAGACCAAGATATTCCCCCAAATTAATGAATACAGAAGAAAAAAGTCCCAGACCTGTTCCAGCCAAGAACAAGTGATTAATCAAGTCCCCTAAAGTTCTTTATATAGTGAGTAGCTCAGAAAATTATACAAGTAGGGTATATAAATTTTCTACCAACTCCATGGAAAATGTTCTGCTTTTCTCAAAAAATAATCCATTTTAGCAAGTAAGTTTCCTATTGAAATTATAGGAAGAATTAATAGGAGAAATTTCTTATAAACAACCAAACCTCTGCCAAGTACAATAGCTTTTGGATAATGCATTTTAAGCCATTCTTCCTAAAAATTATATTACAGCAAAACCAATTGTGCCAGGTCCATTTATATCTTTAAAAAGTAAATAAAAGTATGAGAATTTTTCAATGATAATATCCAGTATTGGTGAATATGTGGTTAAAAAAAAACATTTTCAGACATAGCTGGTAGACATGAAATCAATGGGACATTCATCAATGAGTATCAAAAATCTTAATATATGTATGTACCTTTTGATTAAATAGAACCAGTTCTAGGAATTTATTCTGGTGAAATACTTATGGGAACACATAAAATTTTCTACAGAGATGTTCATCACAGCATTGCCTCTAAAACTAAAAGGCTGAAAATGACCTGAAACAAAGTTTTTAAATAAATGATTGTAAATTCCAATCATAGAAAATGATACAGATTTTTAAATTATATAAAAGAATAATTTAATCATAGAATGGAAATCAAATTGGAAATCAAATCTATTTCCAGAATGGAAATAGAAGCCTCAGAAATTGGTGGAACCAGAGACTTCTGAAAGGGGTTGTAAAAAAGGTGTGGTGAGGTATGTATGTAACCCTAGTACTTGGGAGGCTGAGATAGAAGGATCATAGGTTTGAGGTCAGCCTCAGCAATTTATCAAGACCCTCAGCAATGTAGTGAGACCCTGTATCAAAATAAAAAGAGCTGGGGACATAGCTCAGACATAGAATGCCCCTGGATTCAATCCTAGTACCATGAAAGAAAGAGAAAGAAGAAAGAAAGAAAGAAAGAAAGAAAGAAAGAAAGAAAGAAGAAGAAGAAGAAGAAGAAGAAGAAGAAGAAGAAGAGGAAGAAGGAGGGAAGGAAGGAAGGAAGGAAGGAAGGAAGGAAGGGAGGGAGGGAGGGAGGGAGGGAGGAAGGAAGGAAGGAAGGAAGGAAGGAAGGAAGGAAGGAAGGGCAAAGTTTATACTCTACAGGGCTCAAGGATTTACCTCAGAATTCATTTTCTTCCTTTTATTTTTCTTCTAAGAAAAGCTAAAATTTGCATTTAATAAAGGAAGAAATCAAAGCAGTTAGTCACTTAGAGACTGTTTCAGATTTCATGCAGCTAACAACTACTCTTCTATGCAGAAGAACACTGGAGATCTATCCCTGGTAGCAAGCAGAGCATCTCTGGGCTACAGAACAAGGGAACTAGATTGAAAAAAGGGATTCGGTGAAATTTTTACATTAAGAACACAAAAATAAAGCCTGAAGCTCATAAGGAATTGCAAGAGACCTCAAATAGCCAGAAACAATTTTAAAAGAACAAAGTTGAAAGGCTCACATTTCCTGATTTCAAAACTGATTCTAAAACTATAGTAATCAAAACTGTACTACTGGCATAAAGGGTGTGTGTGTGTGTGTGTGTGTGTGTGTGTGTGTGTGTGTGTTTATGTAGAATTAAGAATCTAGAAATAAACCATTCTATAAATTGTTGGTTGATTTTCAACTGGAGGGCCAAGCCCATTCGATGGAGAAAAAGTAGTCTTTTGAACAAGTCTTTCTGAGACAAATGAAAATCTACATACAAAATAATGAATTTAGACTCTTACCTCATACCATAGATGAAATTTTAAAAATGTGTCAAAGACCTAGATATGTGCTAAAACTATAAAACTCCTAGAAGGAAGCATAAGTGTAAGTTTTCTTGACTTGAATAAGCAATGGTTTGTTATATGACACCAAAAAATCCAAGCAACCAATGAAAAATTAGATAAATTGAACTACATCAAAATTTTAAAATTTGGGGACTTTCATATAAAATGTATAAAGACTTCTTACAATCCAGTGATTAAAAGATAAATAACCCAATTTAAAATGGGCAAATGATCTAAATAGACATTTCTCCAAAAAATACATATAAATGTCCAATAAAAATATGAAAAGATGTTCAACATCAATAGTCATTAGGGAAATGCAAATCAAAACCATAACAAGATCCTACTTCACATCAACTAGGATGCCTAAATCAAAAGGAAAAAAAATGGGAGGGGATAACAAGTGTTGGTGATGATATGGAAAAACTGTAACCCTCATATATTGCTGATGGGACTGTAAAACATTATAGCCACTAAGGAACACAGTCCACAATTTCCTGTAATGTTAAACATGTAACTACTGTATGACCTAGCAATTGCACTCTTGGGCATTTCTCCAAGAGAAACAACTTATGGTCACACAGAAACCTGTACATGAATGTTCAAAACAACTTCATTCATTCATTAAAGCCCCAAACTGGAAACATCCCAGATATTCCTCAACAGGTCAATGGTTAAGCAAACTTTGGCACATACATATCATAGTATCTTACTAAGCAGTAAAAATGAGTGGATTATTGATACATGCAACAACTTGGATGGATTTTCAAGTAGTTATGCTGTGTGGAAAAAAAAAAACTAATCCCAGAATGTTACATATTGCCTGATTCTGTATTTCTATAATATTTCAAATGACAAAATTTTAGAAAAGGAGATATTAGTGGTTATGTATCCTCAGTGGGTATGTATCCTCAGATGATTTCTAGTGGGTAGAGGCAAGGGTTGGAGAAAATGTGTAGGAGGGGTAAGAGGAAGGGAATGTGACTAGAAGAGGTGTTTATACAGTCAGAATAATAGAAACACTAAATCAATATAACGAAAATTGAAATATACGCAAATTGAAAGCGTGGAGAGATAGAAAGTATATCTATCTGGTAGGGGTTAGGACATGATGAGAGAGAGCTATATCCTTAGATTTGGTTGGGAGTTAAAGATTACTGTGATATCTACCCATTTTTCAGTATTTTCAATATTTTCAAAGCATCTATTAGGCAATATATTCAACCATGGAGACATAAAGATAAATTAGATTTGGCCTCTAACCATTCAGGAAATGTAACTACTTCCCAAATGAGGAATATTTAGGTATTTTCAATAAGATCTTGAATCAACCCTTGGCCATGATTACAAAATTGTTCTTCCCTGTAGGAAGAGCAGCTACAAATATTTCAAGGCATAAAGGAGAAGAAATATCTGTGTAATTGATATCTGTGGGTCTTTGGTATCCCTGTAGACTTCATAATGAGGAGTTTTCCAAGGTACTCCAGGCAGGATATATTTCTGGTTTTGAAAAGAGAATGCCTTTATCTTCTTAGAGGTGTAGAAGCAACCATGTCATAAGACACTGAGGATACATTAATCTTGTTCACTGTAGAAGCACTAAAATAAAGGTTTTCTGATTATACAAGTTAAACTGAGTCATTCCTCAATTTCAAAGAAAGAATAAGTGACCAATAAATAACCAAGGACTCCACCAAGTTCCCCTTTCAAATCCAAAGTTGATATATAATGGATCTTAGCCTCTTTAGCGTATTAATAATCACCATATTATGAATGATATAGTTAACAACATTGTGTTAATTATAATTAACAGTGATAAAGACATATATCATTAGAGATTTTAAAATTGTATTATTTTCTGGATTCATTTCTTTTTTTCTCTTAAGGTTTAAAACAATTCCTCATGAATCAAACCCTGCCCCACTGTCATAACAGCAAATTTAACTTAAACAGAAAATTATATTAATTGCTTTGGATCAGATCAAGCATTACATTCTCCCATTTATATATTCTCCCTTGATTTCTCTAACAATGATGATCTCAATGAATCCTTTCCATATATAATAATACGGCTTCTTCAGCTGAGGGCACAATGTCTCCTGGATCGTCTGACTGACATAAAAGTTTGGCATGTGCTTGGGAGGAAAGAGACACTTTAATTAACAAGTGCCTTGGACACTGTGCCCCAAAGTTGATGATGATAATAAACACTGACAGAAGATTTCTGATCTTTGACTAAAGAGACTCTTTGAGCCATTGCACTTCTTTTTCAACTGGGGAGGTCATTTAAGAGCTCTACATCTTTCAATCCAAGAGTCTTCAAATCATGCATCTTTAGGCTTTCATTTCCCACTCTGGGTTTGAGTGCTGTTATGCCATTGGGTGCTGCAAAGGTAATTAGGTGGAGAAAGAAATTATCACTAATTGAGGATGATATAATCCTATACTTAGAAGACACAAAAACTCTACCAGATTTCTAGAACTGATAAAAAGTCAGCAATGTTGCAGGATGCAAAATCAACATGCAATAATCAATACTGTTTGTATGCATCAATGATAAATCCTGACAAAGAAATTAGGAAAAGCATTCCATTCACAATAGCCTCAAAATAAAACACAACCAACAACAACAACAACAAAACTTAGGAATAAATCTAACCAAAAAGGTGAAAGACCTCTACAATGAAAGTTATAGAACACTGAAGGAAAAAATAAATTGAAGAAGACTTTAGGAGATGGAAGGACCTCCCATGTTCTTGGGTAGGAAGAATTAACATTGTTAAAATGGCCATATACCCTAAAGAGAGCTACAAATTTATGGCAATCCCCATCAAAATACCAATGATATTCCTCACAGAACTAGAAAAGAAGTCCTAAAATTCACATGGAAGAATAAAAGACCCAGAACAGCCAAGACAGTTCGGAGCAAAAAGAGCAATATTTGGAGGCATCACAATACCCAATTTCAAATGATACTACAGATCAATAGTAATAAAATGGTAATGGCATGGTACTGGCATAAAAATAGACACAGAGACCAATGGAATAGAAGACACAGAGACAAACCCACACAGATACATTCATCTGACCTTTAACAAAGGTGCCAAAGACATAGGTCACAGAAAAGACAACCTTTTAAACAAATGGTGCTGTGAAAACTTAATATCCACATGTAGAAAAATGAAACTAGATCCCTATCTCTCAGCCTGCTCAAAAGTCAATTCAAAGTGGATCAAATACCTAGGAATTGGACCAGAAACTATGTGATTGCTAGAAGAAAACATAGGGTCACCACTCCAACATACTGCAGTGATACATGCTTAGCTGTGTTCATAGCAGCTCAATAGCAAAGTTGTGGAACCAGCCCTAGATGCTTGTCAACAAATGAATAGATAAAGAAAATGTGGTGTATATACACAATGGAGTTTAACTCAAGCCATATGGAAGAATGAAATTATGTCATCTGCAAAAAAAAACCCACTGGATAAAACTGGAGAACATCATATTAAGTGAAATAAGCCAAACTCAGATAGTCATATGTTTTCTCTCATATGTGAAAGCTAGAGATAAAAAGGAAAATTAAGTAAGAATGTCTCATAAAAATAGAAGGGAGACCAGTAAAATAGAGGAGGAGGATATAAAATTGATCTAATTATGAGCAGGTATGAATATATCATAATAAAGCCCACTATTATATATAATTACAGTGTACCAATGTTTTTTTTAATTTTAAACATACATTTATTATATAATCAAGCTATTCTATTCCTGAGTACTTAAGAGTATATGTCCATAAACAGACTTTTTTTTGTGTACACAAATGTTCACAGCACATTTATATTTTAAAGCATTAGTAAAATATTTTAATGAGAAACAAAACAAAATCTTAGTCCAATGTCTCTACCTCAAAACACTCAAAACTAGTTTTTCCCTGTCCATCCTTTCTAATGGCAACTTTATTTGTGACCATGTAATAAAAGCCAATTCAAAGATTTTTTTTACGTTTACACCTTTTTTAAAAAGATTTAATAATCAGGCTAGCAAAAAGGTACTCAATACATACTTTCCTTATATCAAACAAGCTAATATTTCAGTACAACATAACTATACAGACTATATGAAATACAATATATTCACAAAGCAAACACTATAGGCTCAGAACAGATTTGAAAAACATGATATTCACATTGATTACAATAACTCTAAAAATTATCGTAATGTTGAAATGGTACTTAGTTTACAAAACAGTCACACACACACACACACACACACACACACACACACACACACACGTATTGCCTGCCTCCTTGTGGCACCTTATGTTCCACTTGGAGGATGTACACGGCATCTTTGTGCCTCTACTATCTTTTCTAAAGCCATTTTATAAAAATCCTAGGTAGCCTATTTTAATATTCAAATATATATATTTGTGAAAGATACTTTAAGAACTGACCTTTTTTGTTTTGGTTTTTACTTTAAAATTCCTGTATTCCCATTTTTAAGAGTAAATTTAAGTTTTTCCAGGATTAGGAAGTCTTTTTCCAGAACAGCATAGTGAGAAAGTCAGATTGAGGTAACAGAACAGAATTTAGTGATAAAAGAAATTCATTGTCTAGTTAAGGAGAACAGATTTAAAGGAGAAGAAATTATTTTAGTGTAACAATGAATTTTTAAATAAAATTGTGTTTCTGTTTGTGTAATTTCATATTTGCTGCTATTATAGCTGATATTTTACAGAGTTAACATATGTGCCTGGCTCCACTTAAAAACTAGAGCCTTTTCTAGTGCCAGCAACCTAGGAGGAGACGTCCATCAACAAGTGACTAGATTTTAAAAAAACTGTGGTATATCCATACAGTAGATGCAACTCAGTATTATTTTCTTTCTTTTTTTTGCAGTACCGGGGATGGAACTCAGGGGCGTTCTACCTCTGCGCTACGCCCCCAGCCCTATCTTTATTTTGAAACCGGGTCTCAGGAAGTTGCGGAGGGCCTCACTAAGGAGAGAGAGAGAGAGAGAGACAGGGAGACAGAAAGCGAGAGAGCTGAGGCTGGCTGCAAACCCGGATCCTCCGGTCTCCACCTCCCAAAGTACTGGGATTACAAGCGTGCGCCACCACGCCCGGCTTCAGTATTATTTTCAAAAAATGAACTAATAAACTATTGATATTCACTACAATATGGATGAATCTCAAATAATTATATTGAGTGAATGAAGACAATAAAAACATATTGTATGATTTGATTCATATAAAATTATGGGAAATGCAAACTAATGCATAGTGACAAATCTGATTAGTGGTTGCCTAAACATGATGTCAGGAGTGGTAATAGAGGTCATTTGGGAGAAATTTTGAAAGGAAACAATTGAGGGGGAGGGATACTTATATTCAGTGCCCTTATTAAGGTGATTGTTTTACTGATATCTATATATCTATATATTGCTATATCTATATACCTATATATTACTATATATCTATATATTACTCTTATCTATATATAGATATAGATATATATAGATATATAGATATATATATATAGATAGATATATAGATATCTATATGTCAGTAAATATATATATACACACAAATATGTTGAATTTTATCAATTGTATGCTCATACAGTTTATCGTATGCCAATTAAACCTTAATAAAGCTGTTTAAAAGAAACCAACTTCAATCTTTGCTAATTGTGTAACTATGCAACCTTAAGGTTACTGTAAAGATCACATGAAATGATTTTTAAATGTTTTGCAAATTATAAAGAGCCATCAGTACAAAATAAAGTAGTACTGTTGACATTATTACTAATTTCATAAACCTTGGATGATTGACCAACAAATTAGTGACTTGTGGTGGGGAAGAAGCATGCAGAAAAATGTGAAAGGAATGAGAAGCAGAGAATTAAATTTGCTGTGCTCAAATTCTGAAGAGTTAGTGATCACAACCACCTTCACCTCGCACTAGTGATTTTCTGTCCTCAATTGCCCACATTAGTCCTAGGCACCTAAGCTCATTCAAATTCAAACCTATGCTTCACTTTCTTTTGTCTTTCTCCCAGTTAAAATGCACAAGAGTGGCCAGGACAGTCTTATCATGTAAGCAGAGAAATCCAGGTGGCAGCCAGCATCCTCCCTGCTTCTCTGGGGCAAATGAGCTTAACTCAAGCCTCCCAAACACTTATCTGTCAATTCCCAGCTGATACAAATTCAAAGTGCACCTCAAGATTTCTGCATTCAATAGTAGGGTCTCTTCCAGAATGGCCTTATCTAACCCTAGTCATCTCCCAGAAGTTTGTATTTATTATAGAGGTAAATGTGATTTCATATTTAAAACTACATAATAGTTTCAGAACTAGAATCATGGTCTATCATTTGAAATCTAGCATTAGCAGTGAGTTCAGTCTCATGCTGTTATTTAAAATGAACTTGTAATTTCTCAATGTCAATTAGCTGTATTCAGGTTATATAATCTCTATTTTTTAAGTAAAGAGGTTTTATATTTCATGGTAGAATTTCTCAGGAAGGTGAGAACATAATCAACACCAAGCCATAGAACCAGAATTTATAGGTAACATCCTAATGCCATTTTTACTTTGAATTTTACAAATGTCCATCCAATTTATTACTATTTTCTATGCATAACTGCTTCATACATAAAGGAAATCTGCAGACTTAAAATCTCCATCAAAATCTAAATACTTGACTTTCAGATTATATGAGACGAGCAAGCCCCTTAAAAATCAGTGGCAGTTATATTTATGGTCAACTTTGTTCTCTTGCTCCCCAATCTGCCCTCATTAATCAGCATGGTTAATCACCATGGGTCTTTGTCAGCTGCCCTCTCACCCAGTGCAAATTGGCCTTTCCCTCTGGCTTCATCATAAATTGTCCACCCTTACTTTATGGGATAACCCACATCCCTTTAACTGCAATCCTAGCCTTTTGCCTTTTTGAAGCTCAGACCTCTGTCTTTCCCCTCCTCTAGCCTGCCTACAAGGGCCACTGGTGGACTTAATCAGTGGAAAATACTGGCAAAGGACTGGAGTGTGGGGGAGGGGAGAGGCCAGGATGCTTCTCTCTCCTTGTCCCTGCCTTGAGGGAGGTGGCAGTCTTATAGCTCCATCTCTCTGTAGTAACTTTGTTAGGTAGCCCCCTCCTCCCTCCAGGGTTCAGCACCTCATCATGGCTGCAGCTCATCTATATTTTCCCAGTTTCTAAGCTCTGGCATCTCCATAAGAAAAAAGAGTATCTGAGTAAATGGCCCTAAAGCCTGAATGAATAGAAATCCCTCAAAAATGAATGCTTGACATGGGATTACAGGAGTGCGCCATCACCTAGCTGATCAGTACTTCTTACAAATGATCAAAGAATTTTCCCTAAATAAGTAGTATCTACTATGCTATTCCTTAAAAACTATGTAATGAAGGTTTAATTGTTGTGACCATTGGAGGATGGTTTAAATATACTACACTTAATATCTTAAGGTCAATAACTTACATTTCACTAGTTTATATATTCCTACCCATATAACATACACAATTCACAGCTATGTGTGTTTTGGGATAAATTTACTTTGTTCCTGGTTTCATTCCATCACTTTTGCCATACTCTATGGGTCACACAGACCAACCCTGATTGCTGGGACCATTTTGGAGGCTGGCTCTGCTAGAACAATAGTCTGTCAGTATTAGACCCTGTTATCCCCCAACTCATCCCCAGCCCCCAACGTCTGTGTGTAATAACTGATATGAATGGATATTTGTTCTTTAACTGTAAAGGGGGAGTTCCTGATGAGTCAAGGGGAGAGAAGAGGAAAGTGGGAGGGATGGTTTGGCTTCATTGCTGAAGTAGAATCCTTGACTGCCGAGCACTATGAAGGAAGAACATAGACAAGAAACTGAAGAATCTATTTTTAAGAAAAACTTTGTGCAGTTTTGAGTGAGGATGAGGCCTAGGAATGAAGGAATTCCAGGAGATTTTGTGGAACTCTGTACAAAAGACAAACATGTGTTAAGGTCCAGATGATAGAGCATAGCAGAAGTTTGACAAATAACTGACTCATCTGTGGGACCAGAACTGCTCCAGTTCCCAAGCTTCTGGGTCAGAATACTTGGCATTCTGTGTGATTCCCCTGTAAAGACTCCCAGAATTCACTCTTACTGGTGATCCCCAGTTATCTTGCTCCTTGTGCAGGAAAGGAAGAGAGACCATAACAAGAACATCCATGTGAATGTGCTGAATATTTAGAATTCTTCATGTAAAATGCAAGCTCTTCTCAGAAAACTTATTTTTCAAAATGACCTACTATGATAAAACAAATTATCTTTAATACAAATGACTTCATGAAACAAAGACTTGATATTCAACAATTTTTGATACTAGAAAAACACAGTGTTAGAATCCATTCTCTACAATTGAGTCTTTTCCTTTCCCAAAATGTAATTGTGACAGAGCAGGGACCAAAGCCCCTGAGAACAACTGAAGGATGGGGGCCTTCAAGAATCTTCTATCAAAAGAGAAATACTCAGAAAATAGCCAACAGTTAAGAACTACCATTCTTAATATTAGCAATTCTATTTAGGATTAGTTTGTACCCATAAAGTCCCCAAGATTTCAAACTAGGGAAAGTGAATTGAACTTTTATTTAATATATATTTGAAATAAAAAGAAGTCAGGTTCAGGTAGTAGGTTTATGCCTCCAAAGAACAAAAATCTTTTTTTTACATAAAAACCTTGTTATATGAGATTCATAGACTCCACTCTCTTTGGTAACTGCCAGCATATTTAGATAATTGATCATGTGTGCTGCCCTTGGGTTGCTACTGACTGTCAATTAAGTTTGTTCTTAATGTCGCTGCATGGAAATGGCTACAAGCAAAGACAGATGACACCGCTGCTTTAGGGTGATAGGATTTGACAAACATGACAAATGCTTCTGGCAACTCACAGCAGAATATTCGGATATAAATTCCACTTTATATCAACAGTGTAATATTTATCTTTGACAGGCCCAATTGCCTACTGGGGAGGCCCTTTTTAGAGATTAGGTTAAATGAAATGCTGACTTTTACATTAAAATACTC
Organism: Glis glis; assembly: GCA_004027185.1. NCBI lineage: Eukaryota > Metazoa > Chordata > Mammalia > Rodentia > Gliridae > Glis > Glis glis. The sequence goes on from PVJS01055972.1 coordinate 11,678, forward strand.
ATAATTAGGAATAGCAACAATTAATTGATCATTTCATTGAGGTCTTGTGAAAGGTTTTGTTTCTTTTCTAAGGAAAGTAAGCCTACTTAACAGAGACAGAACAATGGTGAGACACGTTATGCCTATTTGAATTTAAGGATACCTAAGGGTAGTAGCCTCTTCATTGTGTTGTGAGTTGTTGCTCTATTAATGGGATGCATCAGTCATGACTCTTCCTGTTTCATCTGACTGAATCCCCAAGTGAACCAACTAAAGTGGGCAATGGGAAATTATTGGCTCCTATAAAAACCCATCTGCTGAAAAGGCAGAATTGGTCCTGACCTCTAGGTCTGAAACCAAGGACTCTAAGTGCTTTTTCTGAATGCTCTACCTCTCACATTTTCCCATCAGCTTCCAACCCTCAGAGGATCCTCTCCATGTGACAAAGACATAGTTCTGGGTTTATCCACACTCATACCCCCAGAGCTTGTGACTAGAGAAAAAGGATCTCTTCACAACTTGATTTAAAAATCCACACATAGGAATTGGATTTCCCCCACTTTGATCCCCTGCCCATCATTTAAATAGGTCACACGGGAGCTGGGAGTGGTGGCGCACGCTTGTAATCCCAGTACTTTGGGAGGCGGAGACCGGAGGATCCGGGTTCGCGGCCAACCTCAGCGTGCATGCGCGCGCGCTCGATCAATCAATTATCTCTCTCTCTCTCTCTCTCTCTCCTCTGTCCTCTCTCTCTCTCTCTCTCTCTCCCTCTCTCTCTCTCTCTCTCTCTACCTAGTGAGGTCCTCCGCAACTTTGTGAGACCCGGT